>JABASD010001566.1:0-37993 GCA_019776165.1 Pogonognathellus flavescens
GAATATCCACAGACGTCATAAATAGGTAATTATAATATTTTTTAGATCGAGCACAGATGAATGAATCACCCTCTGTAAAGTCCAAAAAAGCTAGTTTATTTTACATTTTTGAAAATGATTATTACTAGCATTGGTTACAACAAGTTTCAGATGCCTATGCTTTTAGATCGGAGTGAGACAGGTTAACGTACAATGCGAATAGGGTTTATTTAATACGTGCCAAACGTATTAAATTGTAGAATATTTGATATCTAATGTTATATGCGTAACACTCATTTATTTCACAGAAATTTATGATCTTGCACAAGACTCAGAGTTCAAAATAATTATGTTCAAATATTCTGATTTACAAAAGAAAAGGTACAGATACTTTGAAGTAGGATTACAACATGGATGCTAAGCAATAGAATGCTAAAGTTTTGAGTATCAGCTTTGCGGTCGCCGAAAACTTCCTTATGTTACCACACATGCAAAAAAAAATCGGGGATAAAATTTGCAGAGTACGTAGTTTGTAAATTTTTGCCAATGTATTTTGTGACCAATTAATCGGGAAATGGATTAGATTCATTTTTTCTGCGATACCTGGAAGATAAAGTTTTTTTCCAGCAGCGTAACAATCATTTTGTACAAGAACAGTAAGAACACACAGTTGTCACTCTTATACTGGTCTTGGTATTGAGTACCAATAATTTAGCCGTTATAGTTATAGCTGTTATACAAACAATCGTCAGTTTGTGATGTATTACTCTTATCCATTAATTAACTAATTGGGCTTCTCTGTTTCGTGTCTTAAGGAAACTTTTGTATAGTAGTAGCTTTTGTATCCCTGTGTCACTATTCCCCTTTGTTGGTCTATTTATAGCTGCCGTATATGAATCCCTAAAAAGAATTAACAAGAGATTTAATATTGTACTAATTGGAGCAAAATGAAAGTGAAGTAAGGAAATGAAAATAAGGTTTATTTTGTGTCAATGTGAGACAGTCTTGTTCCAGATTATATGTTTTGGTTTACATAAATATCACGGTTTCCACACTGCTTGGCTCTTTCATAAGCCATATTTACTCACCGCCAGAGTCGACGTTGTGGAGGTACAATTTGTAAAATAATATTTTTTTTTATACATATACACATTCCTACATATATTAAAATCTACAATCATTAACTATATCTATGTTTAATATTTTATGTATGTACCATAGACTTCAGTACTTTTGTGGCTATTTTTATTTCCGCTGTGTGTAGCAATTTATATACATACCTATATCTGTACAACATGAAAATTGGTTTCACAAACGAAATACTTAGATTATCAATCGCGTACCCAGGATCTCTGCTTGAGTGGAGCACACTGTAAATACCGTCCAAAAAGTGCGTACCAGATTTATATGCAAAATGCAAACGCTAATAAACTTTCATCGAAATCTTTTGTGAGTTTTTGGTATTTTCGAGTCAACTTTTATACTTTCCCAGATGTTTGGTAGGGCACGCGTGTCCCCCTCTCCGTATGTCCTTGTAGATTGCAAAGATAAAGTTTGCTAGAATTTTCTCCATTTTTATTGAGCTCTGCCGAGTGAAATACACATTCGCAGAAATAAGGAGTTCTGCAACAATTGTTGGATGAATGAATGCTAATGTAATTAGCGTGCCCTACTTATTTATTACCACTTGTGAATAAGTACCTACGCTACGAGGAGTGCGACAAGATGCAATATGTAGATATAAAAGAAAAGAATAGGTAATATAAATAATTACTTATGAAGGTTAGGTTATTATTTCTAAAGATAGAAAATGTGAAGAAAACATGTCACAGTAAAATAGTAGTCCCATCTCCCACACGTTATCATATCACATAGTTTAACAATATCTGCAACCCATAGAATTAGAACTGTCTACTATTATAAGACTTTTCGCTTCTATAAGACCTAAATTTTAACTATAATAATAATAATAGTTAGTTAACAGTTCTAATTCATGCTGCTACCATGTTATCATATTCACGGAGTAGGAAAAAATGAAGATAGTGAATGGCTAGCGTGTAACAGAGTGTAACGGAAGATAAGTACAATGAAGAAATTTGAAAGCAAATATTGATGTTTTTACAGAAAATCCTATCGTCTCCCGTGCACATTGAGAAAAGCCGGGACTATGATTTCCTCTTTCCTTGGCTTGGATCGGGTCTTTTAACAAGCAAAGGTAGGTATGACTCCGAATACATGACTCATACTACATGGAAAGCATCTGTATGTGGTAGTGTATGCACCTTTGAAATGAATTCGGTTACAATTTGGCCAAAAGGATTTCCGTTCCAAATATTTTCACAACCTTACTATAGAAAATATAACCATTCTCAAGCTTTTGACTTCTAGTAACTCCAGCCGAAAAGAATTGCTTGACTTGTTCTGTCAAATCTTTTAAAGATATGTTACTGTATACCAACCAGCAAATATAGTATTATACAGGAAAAATGCTTTATGTTAGCTATGACTAAAATGTTTCATTGTTATTTTACCAAAAAAGGTCAAAAGTGGTTCCAGAGGAGGAAAATGTTGACACCCGCTTTCCATTTCAAAATTTTAGATGATTTTCTCGTTGTCATCAACGAACAAAGTCAAAACATGGTTCAGATACTCAAGCAAAAGTACAAGAAAGCAGAAAATTTCGACATCTGTCATTACATTACTCTCTGTGCTCTCGACATTATTTGTGGTACGTATCTTTTGTACACGCACATACTTAGTATATTGGTATAATACTAATATACCTACTTATTCCACACAAGCGGAAATAATTTGTCATCCTTCATCCATATAGTACATAAATCTAGAAAACGAATATTGAAGAACAATGACGAGGAAATATATATCCCCTCTGTAGTATTTATTTAGTCACACAACAAATAAATACTTAAGTCTGACTGAACTTCAAAGAATAAAAGAACAATACTATTGAGTTTAATTAAATTACTGATGTTGCACTTTACAGAAACGGCCATGGGAAAAGCCATCAATGCTCAAAATGAAAGTGACTCGGAATATGTGAAAGCAATTTACAGGTATCTACCTAATACCTCTACGGTATACAATTTTACAATATCTTTATAGTATATGTATTATGTATGTAGGTATTATTGCATACCACAACCACAACAAATGTATGAAATCGAACGGATGCAATTAAAATAACTTCAATGAACCTTTATAGCCTTTATCCTTTCCCTTTAGAATCAGTGAGCTGATTCAACATCGTCAAGTTCGCCCTTGGCTACATCCCGACTTCATATGGAAACTTTCACCATCAGGAAAGGAGGAAAAACGCTGTCTCAATATTTTGCACGGGTTTACTAAAAACGTATGATGACAATTTTACGTCGGCCCAATTCAAACTGTCAATAGAGAGCATTTATTTTATAAGTTTCAATATCGAGGAAATAGTAGGACAAGTGTGTTTAGTTATTTGATAATATAGCTAGTATTGCTAGTAATTTTATTACTATTTGGTTTGAAAGTACGTAACCGCTGAATTGTCTGTGTATACAAACACAAGTCAAGTAGTAATAACTTTAAATTGAAATCCAACAAGGAATACAAAATGTTACAGATTCAGTTTCGCAAATTCACTCTAGTTCAGTTCAGTATGGTAAATAAGGAATAACATACAAAGGCAGAGCGATGATAGAACTTATAACGATGGCTATTATACATTCTGTGTGCTTGTGGTCTGCAAAGAAAATAATATTGCAATAACAATATTGTATAGATGTGCACATTGGTGGAATAGAAAGGCTATTGCTTTTGCCTAGATAACTACTGATAGAAAAAATGATTCCTGATGCAGACATGCAGACTCACAGACTCAGTTGCAAAAAGAAGTTTTGTCAATCGATATAAGACTTTAAGAGTCTGTAGGAGTACTCTGCAAATAATAAAATGCAAATAACCAGTCGGTATATTGCACACGAACTGGGAAATCAAAGTTGAAGGGGACAAAAGAAAGAATAGTGTGCATTCTACTGTGTATGTGTACTCAATTCGGTTGAATACATGAGATGTACGGATGTATGTGCACACTTTTGTCCTAGGCACTCCTGTCTATTTATTTAGCTTGACTAAAAATCAAAGTTTGTTTAAATAGGCTTAGGTCTAACGGATGGATGACTCATGACTTTACAAAGTCAAAGCCATTATGTTCTTAAATGATAGAATTCTATCCCTTGTCTGAGAAAAAGTCTGTTTAGGTATAGGTGGCAATGTACATAATTACTTAGGGATGGGCGTATAATTTGCAATGGTGTGTTTTGACTTTTGTGCAGGTCATACAAGAACGGAAAACAGAGAAGCAACTACAAAAGGAGAAAGGTTCTACTGATACTCCAGAGAAACCAGAAACGGAAGATGATATTTACACAAAAGGTTGGTGAAAACTTTCTCATGATGATATTTAAATAACTTTTTTTACTTTCGAAACTTTTATTTACAGTATGTATATCTCTATATTGGTACCTAAAATCATAAATTATTTTCCTAAATTCGTTTGAAAACGTTTCTGAGAATTTTTTACAGTAATGTATACCTATGTGCTATTATCTACCCACAAAGTAACTCAAAATGGTAAAATGCAGCTATGTAGGTACCTAAGTTATTTTTTTGTTTTTATACGCATTACACTTTTGAATGGATGTAGGTTCTCTTTTTCCATACTGTAAAATAAACTGATATACTTTCTCTAGTATTCTCCGGAGTACATCTTTTTAAAGGTATCTACTGTATCTACAATAATAACACAACTTGTGGGTAGTACATTATAGAGGTAATAACATCGCAATATGTGCATTATAGGTCGCTAACCTGTGTGCCATTATTTATCCATCAAATACCTTTGTGTTTAATGTAATGCCTCTATATTACCTATATACATCTCTGTTATTGACATCTAATCTGCATCGTTGAATGAGATGTCAAGGCTTTTATGCCAATATTAAATTTACTTTCCTCCAGTCCAGGCTTACAAACAAGAGCCACTTAAAGTATTATAGTACCGTGAAACTGAATACAACTGCCTGGAGGACAGCTCAATAACACGGAATAGTAAATTACGTTATTAAGCAAAATATGCTAAAACGCGTCTACAAGGAAGTAGACAAATCTAATATTATGCTCCCTACTTTGAAAATGATTGATGGAAATTCAATGAGATATTTTCTGTACTGAGTTATAACACAACAGGATATCTGGAAGATATAAAAAGCATAATACGTATTATTACGTATACCTATTACTTAATTTTTAAAAATATGATACTACAAAAATAGTATGCCATAAAATAATATGAGAAGAGTATAGACAATTTACGTCTTTGAAATAAAACTGCGTCAATATTCCAGTAGTGCATATTGTAAATTGCAATATGTATTGCTTACAATGTATGTATTTGATTCAGGAAAAAAGCGTCTAGCCTTTTTGGATTTGTTGTTGGATGCTCAGGAGAAGGAAGGTAACAATTTGACAGACCAGGATATTCGTGAGGAGACAGACACTTTTATGTTCGAGGTAAATCTTTTATGTTCATGTCAAAATAAACTACATACTATCAGTAATATAAAATATACTCATGGGAGAGTTGACTGAAGATGAGTGCATGCAAGTACATAAAAATAATACAATACATAGATATAGTAGTAATGATCATCGTTTCTTTTGAATCCTTTATAATACCATGTAAGTAAAACTGGATTAGTGATGGAGTAATGTGATTTGGTTAAGATCAAGATTTCATCGGAGCTTCTTAATTGCTTCCTTTATCAAGTTGTGTCAAATGGTTGGCAGAATAATAATTATAATTATAATACAAACTGATGATTTTATTACTTTCTAAATATGCATAGCTGAACTATATCTGTAGCTGTTTTAATTTGGTTTAAAGCACTCTATGCCATTGACAGTGACATCTAAATTGCCTTTATTTCAATTTCCTCTTCAAACTGATTCCCTTTTAAGTAGAATTACGTAGTTAAGTTTCCGTTATGAATTTATTGTGAATAACATTACGAACGTCATTACGATTACTGTTCAGTTCTGGTCTAGGCATTAGCCAATGCACTTTCCTTAATGCATATTTCTCAGAAACGCATCTGCTCCTAATTATAACAGCCTGTTCGTCTATACTTCTATTTATAAAGCTACTAGCATTCAATTCAGTTACTCCACTACCCAGAAAATAATGATCCTATAGACAAATCTGCACTCTACAATATTACCATACCATGTAATACCGTGGAACAAACGATATTTGTTTGGAAAACTGATGCGCATTTCGAAGATTGCATAACATCAAACCAATAAAGCTAATTTTAATTCCTTGCCTTGCATCAAGATGTTTACATTTAACTATGGTTTACATGTTTGTAACGTTGTACTAAAATGAAAGTAACCTGTGACAAATGTATTATTTATTAGTCACAAATAAAGGTATATTGAGCTCAATGTTTTAGTAGATCAAGTTGAACAGTCATATTTTACACAAATATACGAATATCAAGATGAGACCTCATGACAATGGTCTAATGTAGCTAAGAGTATTATAACTTTTGCCCATAACTCGCTCAAGTAATAACAGAAATATTATGGTTATTTTTCTCACAAGCTATATTACGCAGCAGATGCGGATGGAATATCATCTTTACTCAAACCTTTAATCCCCATCTGAGAAAAACTTCTTCATGATCTATGTGTGTTTAATTTTATGATTTACAGTATACATTAACTTATACAGATCTACTATAGATATTCCACAATAGTAATCTTACAGTATTAGTGTAGTAGTATTTTATTCAGCGTGTGAACTAAAAAAAAGTACATTTATACTATATGTATTTATGTAATGTATAAGTGTAGTATGAGTATGCAAGTACAAGTCAAAGCTTTTTTTTATATTTCACATACAAAAATAATATAGTTTAGTATACTCCGTTTAATCAATCTCTCATTCATATGAATTTTTGTGTTAGGGCATTACTCCCAGTTGTTTAAGCTTTTGCTAAGAGAAAAGTGAAAATATTGGTGTGAACATCAAACTGTTTCGTCACTAGTGTAATAGTAATAAAACAGAATAATATATTTATCATGCCTTTTTATTCTGACGAAACTTTATAAAGGTTGAAGATTTCGAAATATAAATTTGCTTAGATTTCTTTAGTGCTTGCAGTAAAATCGAATGTGAACTATAAATAAGTATTGTTATGTATGCACTTCTAGAATCTAGGTCACACGCGACGATGTATTATTTAGCAAACAAAAGGTTAAGGTTTATTCAACGATGAGTGAAGAACTGCAGGTAGGTTGTGTACTTGCGTGGCAAGGTACAATATGTACAATGTTATAAAACCAATGCAATAGAATTTAAACATAATTACATTTTACAATACGGCAGTACTTCTGACATCATTTTACATTAACAATTAGGTTCACAGGCATCATCTTCACTTTTATCAATACATATGAATTATTTTCCTACATATTAGCCTTCCTAATCCTTAATTATGTGTTTCCCACTTAAGCTAAATCCCGAATTTAACTTTACTTTTTAGTCTACCTGGTCTTTACATTCTCCGCTTTCTTTGCGAGTAGTATGGTCCATTGTAGAAAGTAAATACAAATATTATGTCTCTTAGCTAACTAAGTTTAAATGTAAAGCTGCAGATATGTAGTTTCTTGAATACAAACACTTTGTCAAAGGATGATGATCGCGTCGAATGTGACTGTAGCTAATATATAATATATATAATTATATATAGTTCAACACTTATACTATACATTTATATGTATAGTTTTGTATAGTAGCGGCAACGAGATAAAATTTGTCTGTCTCTCAGTGTGTGTTATCCGAAAGTAAGGACTTTGCAAACCACACAGTTCATAATTCAGTTCAACTCTCTCACATACTCTTTTCGTGTTTTCTTAGGAATTTAATTTCGCCTACACTAAAATATGTTCTTACATTTTCAGGGACATGATACCACGTCAAGTGGTGTTGCCTGGACTGTTTTCCTTTTAGCTTCTCATCCTGAATACCAGGTTTAAAAATTAAATTAAAATGAATGCAGTAGTATATTGGTAATATTAAGTTTACTGCAATGAAATGTTTCCTTTGCCTGCCTTTGCCTGTAACATATTAAATGAGCATTCACCTTTTATTTCTTTACATAATGTATGTGAATCCTCTACTGCTAAATTGCTAGTTTTAATTATAGAAACTGTTTTATATAACCACAGGCAAAGGTACAGGAAGAACTAGACGAAATATTTGGCGATGATACAGAGCGTCCTATAACCATGCAAGATATGACCCGAATGAAATATCTTGAAGTCTGTATCAAAGAGTCTCTACGTTTATATCCGTCTGTTCCGGTGAGCAAATATTTATTTTCCTTTTACATCTTTGATGTGTAGGAGGCGTAGTATTTGAAATAATTAAACCTGGCAATGTCAGGCGCTATAAATACCTACATTACCTGTGTTACCATTATTTGTGATATATTATTTTGCAGCTTATAGCCAGGGCTTTACATAAGGATTTGCCACTAGGTAATTATAGATACATATTTATGGTCTTGATAAGAATGAGTTATAGCTGTTTGGAAAATATCCACCTTAATGAATGAAGGAGATGTAATGAGGTTTTATTGTAACTGCACAATTGGATTAATTGTTGTGTGCTGCTGGGAATTTAGATGATAAAGTAACCATCCCTGCTGGCTCGACTGCGTTCATTATGCCCTTTCAGTTACACCGTGACCCAGAAGTATTTCCTGAACCAGAAACCTTCCTCCCCGACAGATTCTACCCAGGTTTGTTTATTCTTAATGTACCATGAAAATTATAGTATGTATATAGATAACATAATTTTCTGCGTAATTATATCTACATATTTATAATCATCTATATATCACAGCGATTGCAATTTATCGTTCATTCATATACCAAAGCAACAAAACAAATTCCAAGTTAATTATGCATTCCGTTGTTTACCTCCTGTCTATGTAGAGAACACAGTGGGGCGTAATCCATTTGCGTATGTGCCATTCTCAGCTGGACCCAGAAATTGCATTGGTAAGTAAACATTCTCCCTTCAATCTCAGATCAGTCGTAATAATAATTTGTAAATAACCCACATTCTACCATGTGTTTGGGTTACAGAAGTTTTCTAGGTAATAAACAGGAAATGCTTTTACATATGTAGTATAGTATCAACTATCTCTTAAAGAGTATATTATGTAATACAATCTATTATCATTTTAAAATCACATACTAAAATGTTATTTCTTAAATCGTTTTGCCACTACAAATTAACTAGTAGTAGGTATATACGAAAAGAACATAGAGCTAGTCTCAACATTATGCAAACAGATTTCTCCTTTCATTTAAACGATGTTTTACTTTCTTTGCAGGACAAAAGTTTGCAATGATGGAAGAAAAGGTGCTGTTGGCAGATATTTTCCGTAATTTCAAAGTTCAGGCTGGAGAAAGGAGAGAAGATATCGTTTTACTAGCTGAATTAATAATGCGTCCTAAAAACGGGTTGAAAGTGAACATCAAGCCAAGACACAAAATATAACCAAAATTCATTTTCTGTCCATTTAACAAAAGTGATTGACACGTAAAACAAACGTTATTATATTCTATGTACTTACAGTTATGATTGAATTGTGATAAAATATGACAGTAATAGTGTGTCTTTAACAATAACCTTGAGTTTTTGCAGTAATTACTATTATCAACGTTATAACATTGATTTATAAACTTTAATAAAGCATTTCGTTTATTGTGATGATTGATAGTTAGTGCATCAAACTAACAATTTATTATGTAAGTTTCCATATGTGAGTGCAAAAATTTCCTATTTCCAGGTAGATTATGACATCATAATTGTTTTTGTCACACAACTAAAAACTCATTACCTAAGTCCACCTCTCGAAATTATCATTTGTGAATGGGGTTAGAGAGGTGTGATGGTTAGATACACACAAAGCATACAACGTTTTACTGACAATAAGTGAGAAAACAGGGCAATAGAATGTATATATATTATGTGAGTACAGAACTCTTGTTGTTCAAACTGGCTCAAAAGAGTCTCATCTCAACTGTGCTAGCCTCAAAGGTGTACATCCAACACAAATACAATACGACATGCCTGAGCATAAAACATATGTCTCACTAACTGCATATATACACTAAAGTTACACACAATTTTATACTGTTCATGCTGAAACGACTTACTTTCTTGCTTAAGATATGATCAAAATAATAATACTAATTTGTATCCATTTTTATGAACAAAGAAAATACCTCTTCTAGAAGGATTTTAGGATCTATAGACTTTTTTAACACTTTTTTTACAGTTGCATATATTATTATGGATATTAGAGTCGATTGATTATGAGTGCTTTGCTAAGCAATCGGGTGCATCTTGACATTTGTCTCGTTCAGCTTTATTGTAGGACGATTTATACTTGAATGGACCTATCCTACAGACACCACACCACAAACACTGAAGTGTTTTAATTTATTCGCATTAATGAAACAGTTCTGTTAATTTGCATGGTCAAATACATTTAATGTAATTCACATCATAATAATAATTTGTGCTATCATTCATCCAATTCCATTTGATTAATGTAATTATTTGTATATGCATAGGTACATAGAACATGATAACTATCATGCACGTTTTGGTTCACACAGTATATAAACATTGAAGTTAGAACAAAATAAAAAGCAAATATATTGCTGTACCTATTTACCTTGAGATTTATCAATGTCAAAAGTTCTCACAAATCTGGTTCCTCTTCAAGGGTACGCATGAAAATAACAGCTAAACAGTACAGTAACAGTTTTGGTATGTGCATATAAATATTTAAGTAACCATTAAGAATTACACACATGAGACATGGACATCATTGTTTGTACGTGGTGATACAACGCAAAATAACAAGTTGCATTTAAACAACTTTGTTGCTGTGCGTGTACTTTTGAATAAAAACTAAAACAGAAACCCAAAAGAAAAATAGAAGGTCTACTAATGGAATATATTTTATACCATCTCTGTTATTAGCTAGTTTAGCTATCTATCATTATAGATATCGAGAAGTTTAGCTAGCTATAACTTGGATATCTGTGTAACTCAGATGGAATTTCCTTCAATAATAATAAATGTTACATACACGCAAATCATTGTCCAGTCCAAACTATCAACTTTTGAGTAGATAGAGTTTATATGTAGATGTAGTTTTAATCAGTCTCAACCTAGATACTTTTATAATCACTGGACATCAACGTATTATTATTCAATGAAAGTTAAGTGGTTGATAGTTCTTATTAATGTATGTACGTATAGCTGTTTACTATCAGTTTGTTATTGGATAACTTATCCGTTAGTAATCAATGAGGTCGAGTGTTTCTCATAATATATATAACCTATATGACTTCCCTATTCAATGAAAGGACTCTTAATTTTAATTCACTTACAATTGTTAGTGCAAATTACTCGTCCAGTTCTCATCTAACTGTGCTGCGGTTTTGTGCATATACCTATACTATACAGAATTACACCACAAAGTATAAAACTTGTACTTGTACATTTGGTTTCATATGGTTAATTTGCAAATTTGCCATTAGTTAAGTTTTAAGTGAGAAAAATGAATACTTTATTATTTGAATACAATACGCTATGGATCTCTGCAGTAGCGTTACTGTTCCTCCTGCAAATAAATTTTTTGAAGAAAAACTCGAGGATTAAATCGTATCTGGATAAAATACCGGGCCCTAAAACTCTTCCCGTTGTAGGGAATGCGCTCAGTTTCCTTAATCTGCCTAATCATGGTATGCATTATATTAATTTTTAGTCAACCATAACTTTCCTTCTTTGGCACATGTGCTATGTACCTGGTCTGTTCTCATAAATTGTATGCAAAAAGGATAAATTGCTATGTATGTTTATTTGCATATCTTACTTATTCCAATATTTTAATTGTGATAAAATAAATTGCAGAACTAATTGACCTGTTTTACAAATGGGTTAAACTATATGGAGGTCTAATCAGAGTATGGCTGGTGAATAAACCTTACGTAGTTATCAGCACTGGAGATGTAGCTGAAGTAATTAACATTATTTCTATCTATTCCTTTACAAATAATTACGTCTTTATAGTGCTATACTATTCTATAATAATATTATACTGGTATTTTATGTACAGTGTACCTACCTATAAGCTAGTTTTGTTAGTATACTTGGTTATTTATTATCTCGGCAAAAATTATGTTAAACTCATGTAATATGAGTTTACACAAATGACACGTTCTATGGGCGAATTGATTAACAGGAATATTATCGAATAAAAGTTTATATCGGTATTAACTCATTTACCTAATTGTTTTTTAAACAGAAAATTTTATCATCAAATATCCACATCGACAAAAGTGAGGATTACAGTGTTCTCCATCCGTGGCTAGGAACTGGCTTGTTAACTGCTTCTGGTATGATATCTAGATCGGTTTCGAATTGATATGTTATACACTATGACCACAATACAATTGAAGGCTCAAGGTTTTGATCCAATTGTGCTCTGGGATTGTGATAAACAGGTCCAAAGTGGGTAACAAGACGGAAACTACTAACACCCACATTCCATTTTAAAATTCTTGAGGAATTTTTACAAGTTTTTAATGAACAAAGTCGTATTTTCGTTGATGTGCTTAAGTCAGATCATGGGCATGGAGATAAGTTTGACATTTTGCCATACGTGACGCGATGTGCATTGGATATCATTTCGGAAACTGCAATGGGGAAAAAGTTGCACGCTCAAAAGGCCGACACCACTTCTGCTTACATCGAGGCACTTTATGGGTTGACATAAATTACCCAAAGCTTATTTATATCGGCATATTTGTTTGTAGGAGTTTTTTGTGCAATTTATTTTAACTCGCTTTCAGCATAAATGAGATCCTTACTCAAAGATTAACAAAATATTGGCTAAGGATTAATTGGGTTTGGAGATTATCTTCTCAAGGCCGAGCTGAAAAGAAATATTTGCGGATTCTCCATAAATTCACTGAAGATGTGCGTACAAGTATTATTTGTTCCATACATGATATAACCATAAACATTCACAACTAAAACTATTGAGACGTCACATAATTTGCTGTTAAATGTCCTGACCCTGAATTTAATGCGTGTTCTTTTGTCTCTTAGGTTATCAGAGAAAGAAAAGAGATCCGACAAAGGGAAAACAATTCAACAGATTCCAAAAACACTGAAAAAGACTCGCCGTTTGAAAGTGAGTGTGTTAATATCTGCAAGACATAAAAAGTGTCTGTAAGTGCAAAATTAGGAATGAAAGTTTTAATACTCTTTCAATTTTACAGCTAAGAAAAGGATGGCATTTTTGGATTTACTGTTGGATGCAAAAGAAAACGGACATGGACTATCTGATTTGGATATCAGGGAAGAAGTAGACACTTTCATGTTTGAGGTTCGTACTTAAATATTCTTTGTTGAAGTTCAATCAAATATTCGAAAATCATTTAAACGAGCCATTATTAAATTATTTGTTTGCTCTTAAGGGTCAGGACACAACAGCAGGTAAGAACGATATGTACTCAATACTCATTCATGAAATATGTTTCTTTGATGGAAACCTTTCTTACTAAACGTGTCCTATTTTTTCAGCTAATTTAAGTTTCACAATATTTCTTCTTGCCACATATCCGGAATATCAGGTAGACTTTTTACTCCTCAAGACAAGAAATTACTATCAATTTGAATATTTGAAGTACAAAGCAGTATTGATGGACTGACACTTTTATGCTATAGCATTTGATTTTTATCGGTTCTTTAGAAACGTGTACAGGCAGAATTGGATGAAATATTCGGTCCCGACAAAACCATAAATATTACGTCTAAACATTTAGCTCAGATGAAATATTTAGAGTGCTGTGTCAAAGAATCTTTACGGATATACCCATCAGTAGGTTTTATTTTGCGAGTAGTAAAACAAGATATAGTTATATGTGGTAAGGACTTAAAGCACTTCACTTTCGACATTTGATCACACAAATATATAGACAATGCCGACAGGCACAAATGCAGGAAGATTTGTATCTTCAAGTACAATGCAATGACTTTTTTTGTTATGCAAAGATGGACAGCAAACAATTCCCAAAGGAACCGGAGCTTTAGTTTCTCCATTCATGATACATCGTGATCCCAAAGTATTTCCTGATCCTGAAAAGTTTGATCCGGATCGTTTTCTTTTGGAGAATACAATAGGCAGAAATCCGTTTGCCTACGTTCCTTTCTCAGCTGGCCCCAGAAACTGCATAGGTATAGAAAGTTACAGCTACTTATATCATTTTTACTTTCTTTTAGTCATCTTTATTAATTTTTAGTGATTTTTTCAGGTCAGAAATTTGCTTTGATGGAGGAGAAAATTATTTTGACCTATTTGTTGCGAAACTTTAATCTTGAAGCTGTGGACAAAAGAGAAAATGTACTTCTGGTTCCTGATATTATCCTTAGGCCCGTAGGAGGCCTCCATATTAAAATATCTCCGCGATAGTAAATATTTTCCCCAAATCCAAATCTCCAAACCCAAGCTCTGTAATTAAGTTCGTTCTATGAATTACATGCAATCAGCCAGGGCATTCTTACTTTTTAATCAAACTGTGATTTTTGTGAGTACAACTTACTCAATGACTATGATTTTATTTCATGCCGTTAGTTGTAATAACTAATCCTTACATGTAGGAAATCTAAGTAAATAGTTAATCTGAGTATATAAGTTAAGTCTTTAAAAATCGGTGCAACTCATTCATTATGTAGCTCTACTATATATTAACATATTGTGTATAGGTATAGGTATGTGGGATCAGTAGTAGGAACCAAGAAGTAAATCTGTAGCATATATCATTATGTAGCATTGTATCGTAGTTTGTATTTCATATTACACACAATATGCTGAATAAATGTGATTCTATTATAAGCACCAATATAACGTGTTGTCAAGCAGGTTCCAAGCTTTAGTTTTTAAATTAGGATCATAACCCCAAAGTTCATTGCGTTCGCTTCTGCCGTCATTGCTTATTATGGGATTTTAAAACGCTTCATCGACCAATACTGCGCAAAATGAAGCTCATTTCTTTTGAAAATAGGCTGTTTTTTAGTTTTGTATCCTTTTTCCCAAGTTAAATTGATGATCCATCATTCAAGTATTTTCAGTGTATTTACAACTTTAGCGTTGACGCATGCATCCGGAAATGTGTGTTGTTGACTGTGTTCATATGTCACAAATCATTAGCTAAGCAAAAACAAAAATTGTTTGCATAATTGCCTATATCAGTGCTTGTGACGAAAGAGCTGGTTACAGCAATTTACTATTAATGAACCTAATCCAAACAAGCAATACCGGAAGAGAGAGTGTTTGGTTTACCTCTGAATAAACATTGCACTAATATAAGTTAGAGCAGGGATTTGCATTTTCCTTGTACTATATATTCACTATGATTTTGCAGTCTTAAGTTCTTGTATATGGAATCTTGTGATCTTAACCCCCCGTTTATAAACATGAAAATATGCGTAAGTCCGTAAACAACATTGGGAGACACAACAAATGAAAGAGTGTGCTCCATGTGTAAGCATTCGTGTGGTGTTACATGATGTGGTAAACATTGTGGCTTATGGAATAGTTCTTAGTACTATACCACACACTATGCACTAAAATACCTCATTAATATTAATGCACGAAGAGAAACGGAAACCGAACAGCCAAGGGATATTGGTATTAATTGTAAGTTAAATATGTAACTGCATGTAAGCATTTTTGTATTGACGGCATATATTCAGATATCCACTTATATAACTGCTGACTCTACTCTCCTTGTCTTCTGAATACACTAAAGTCTTAAGTGCGATGTAAACCACTTAATTCATTCCATTGCACGACCATAGACATAACAGAATGTTTACTTACGTCAGCAGATTTTACAAGCACTAATTTAAATAGGGAGGAGAATCAGGAGAAGTACTTTTAGCACATAGACTTCAACAAACCATATCAGATAGTTTATAAATGACTGTTCAGAACCAGTGCGAACGAAATATCACAAGGGGCAATAAACCTTATGCAAGCAATTTCGTGAAAGGTGAAATACGTATGTCTAGAGGTGTGATACACATGTTTTGTTTTCGTTAAAATATCAAGAAAAAAGAAGAACAATTTTTCAAGGTTTAAATTTATTTGGCTGTAAGGAAAGTAGCATTTCAGTCAGAGTAACATTATGGCATGGTTCAAATAAAGCTCATGTCAAACAATGTGTCATTGCATAATGTAAGTCATTAATGAAATGAAACATTGCAGTTGTAGATTTCGTTTTCGTCTATTACTATGCACAACTATACACTTCCTTAACCAACAGTTCGAGTGTAGCAGTGTAAGTGACGGACCTTGAGCTCTTCTTTGAGCTATAGTTTTAGCAAAGTAAAACATTTCCTTTCATCCCTTTTCTACATTTTATGCATTACTTTCTAAAGATTTTACTTTCAGCTTAAGCAAGGTTAAGCAGAATTCTTTGTAAGTAATAATGCCTAACTATGTTTACATAAATTACCTTTACACATGAACTTCAAACTGAAAAGTGTATAACGAAGTTGAACTTAAGTATTGTGTTTTAAACGTTTTCTTCGAAAGGAGTGTTCATGTAATGAATATCTACTGCATGTCTTATAGTGTAAGAGGTTTGCATTGTGTAAGTAGACTTTATTTTATATAAAGACTGTAGACAGTAGACTGCGACGCAGAAATAATGAGAACTAACTCTCAAGAAAGGATGAAGCACAGTATTCATATTATACGAAGTCGTAACCATGAATGTACGTTGCTTGTGTATCTACTTCTGGAATAACGAAGTAGATGGAAATTATACCACAGACCTCACATAGGTATATGATTATGATTACATGCCTATTATTTGCCTAATACGAAGGTATTCGCATTTCAACTTTAAACATCACTGACTCATACTTTCTCTGCTTATTGCAATAATCAATACAGAATACATATCAACACACACATACAGAAAAGGAGTACCTAGTATCTCCCTTGTAATATACAGGGCATAATAACATGAGATTTCTAATTTGTGAACCATGAAAGCAAATATTAGTCATCTCGTCTATCTTCTCAATGTACAGATATGTGTATGCATCTCAATATAAGAAGAAAACGATGTTTGTGTGGCTTGACATACACAAATAGAAACCGGGTACCTACTACTTAGTATTTACTGTTTACATGAAGAAGTTTGCAGAAGGCGAAAGGTGGTGTCTGTTTGCATAATCTGTGAAATAACTTACAACATAGCAGTCATATCAAGAGAGACGATTACAAATACAAAAGATTAAAATAATCCTTCGTTAAACCTAACATTAACACGCTTTGCAATATTCGGGAAATAATAGTTCTCGTGATGTTAACACTATCCAAATGTAACCACCGGTACCACCGTTTTCAGTTTTGTTTCATGTATTTAAAATCCTAATCTCATTTTATGTACCATATACAGATAAAAAAGCACATCATAGAAAAGGCATCATTCGCAAAAACTTGGGCATCAAAGCGTACCTATAATTAAAATAAAGTAGTCACATCTCATATGCCTTCGTTTTCTTTATGAATGAACATTCTTTCTTGTGAAATCTTTACACAAAGCTCTCAAAGCTGGTTCTTTAAAGAATAATGACGTCTGTGCAAAAAATACACATGTAAAAAGACAAAGTAAAGTACACATTTTTAGTACCTATATATAGTACGTGTTCATAGTATCACGCAGCTGTTAATAATTAAAAAGGAAAGCAAGGAAGATACTAAGATTCTTCTTCATTAACAAACTTGCATTGATTGTATGCTTTGAACACTTTGAAGAACTGAGCTTTCCCATAATAAAAACCTTTCTCTTCTGTTATGGTTTCTTGCTCCTATTTTCTGTTCACCTCTTTTCTTATGTACGTTCTGCCAAAAAACATTTAGAGCAAATTGCAATACATACAGTATAGGTTCGCGTGATTTTCACTACTGAAACTCATGCAACTAAAGAAATTCCATCATATTCTGATGTATTTCTTGCAGTAAATACCTACATACTCTTACATAAATGTTGGACCTTTAATCATGGTTTATTGACGTTATTTTTATGAGCATTATTTCTTTTTTTTTCTAGAAACAAGTCATCTTACCTTTGCTGACATTTACCTTTCGGTGGTTGCATAACTACAGTGATGTAGGCGTATCCACTATACTAGATTTAATGGGACTGTTTTTATTGTTCTTTTAACTGACACGTCAATGCTATTGAGCATTCAGAGTAAAGGATTATTCTTTGTGAAACTACATTGACTTCGGCTAGACTGTCAGTGTTCAAAAAAATACATGTGGGCAGTCCTATACTTGTCTGGCGATGTACCTATAGATATAACCAGTGAGGGCAAACAATGTGTGTTTTAATGGAAGTTTATGAAAATGCCAATGATCGACTCGACATATCACAAGATCGCTCAAACTGTGTAGTAGGTTCATTTGCAGTTATCTTCCTTAACTAAGGCGAACAGTACTCAGTGAGTCGTGTGAGTCAAATGAATTACAACGTTCAATCATCTTCACTACGTAGAACTATACATTCCATGAACTGAAAACTGAAAGTAGCACTCGGTATTATTTACTTCGTCTTCTGAAATTCTGAGAGGATAAACAAGAAATTGACACTGCGACTGAATGCGTCTGACTCACGTCATGATTCCTACACGCTTCATGTGAAATGTTTGCTCTTATCTCACAGACTATAACCATAACACTATGTGCGGATACGCAATATGTGCGGGATGAAGGAACCTATAACAATAACACACGATTCGTGAAAGAGATTAATACTATCTGTGATATGTATCGTATGAATGCAGCAATGTTCATTTATAAAAGCTTCGTAGAATTATTGCTTTGTTTGCATTAATAATATTTAATAACCATAAGCACACATTTTCTTTGAAATATTTGCACTGCTGAATATAAACTTACTTGAAGAAACTGAAAAGCTCACAAATTTCTTTAAATAATTAGCACCATAGAATATCTGCTTTCTTCGTGGGAAGGTTTCTTAGTAGGTCTACATACATTACATATTTCACTTTGATCTAGTTACTTAGATAATTATTTTACAAATATTTGCATTGTTGTGAGGTAATTCCAGAATCAACAAGAAAATAAGTTGTACTTAATCCTATTTCCTGGAATCGGAAGACAATACCACTATAGAAATAGAGACCTACATAGAATCTTCTTGTTCTGGAAACAACTTCTATTTTGCATGTCAAATTAACTTAATGTTCATAAACAATTTTTTTATTCCTTCCTGCATAGCTCGGTCGGTACATAGACAAAAATCTGTGCCACTCAAAGATACATTAAATTTACCAAGCTTGTACTTTTACTATTATCTTAGATAGTATCTAAGATATATAGTAACACTTTCAGACAATCAACTTGCTAAAGCTGCCTCTAGGTACTGCTTCATACTATAGCAGCGTTGCAGTTATAGTCTTTAGTATACATGATTAAAATATAATACACAATATAAATCGAGCATAAGTCTTATCCATCTCGCTTGACTAGCTCAGAACTCTGTGTGCATCTTTAGAAGGAGAAAGACTATTATGCTTTACTTTGGAGCATGAAAGGCAAATAAGTATAAGAGAAAGGAATTCCAAGAAATGTTATTTAGGTATGTTAAGACTACTTTAGTTAATGGTACATGCTCTCATACTAATATATACTTATAATGTACTAACTTTAAATGCAATATCAACATACGCAGCCTGATGAAGTTACAATATGACATTACATTATGTAGAACAAAAGGAATGCTGAGACATCGATCGAGGTGGTGAGATGGATAGCACTGCTGCAAAATCATTAGAAGTAAGTTCTGTCTTACATTATATGATTAATTCAATCATACCAGTACTCAAATATTATATTACACATAATATGCTTCAAAACAAGCAACTAATCAGTTTCATAGCATTTTGTTTAAAGACATACTTCTGCTGATGCTGAGTAGTACTTGAACTATCAATACAAATAAATATTCCTATATACCTATACTCATTGTTTTATGTATTTCTGTTTACTTACTTTACCTCGTAGTGTACACACAGAACGCACACACCATCATTACTACTATAACATTGCATTGCAAGCAATTTATGATATCATTTAAGTGGGACAGTGACATGGTTCAAACACTGAAATATTCCTGGAAACCTAGGCTTGAAAGCACTTCCATTAATACCAACAGAACCAACAGTATTACTTACAGTGGTTTGAATCGAAACCAGATTATTGCACACAATATACTGCAAGTCAGCACCATGCTGATTTCTCTCAGAAATGGACAAAGAGTTTTGGTACATGATTTATTGTGTTCCTTCCTCCACACACTAGAGACGTAAAACCATTTTGGGGATTTTCCTGGGAGGTCAAATACATCATTAAGGTGCACTGCTCTAGTAATAACAATAGGAGACAACAACTATCCTATGATTCAGAGGAGACAATTATCGCGTGTATATATGAAACAGCAAATGTCAATTGCAAACGTGATACAAATAATAGTTTTCCTGGGAAAGCTTAGCAATGCAGCATAAAATTGTGTGAATGACTATGCAGATCTTTCACGTGTAATGTAGTTGTATAGGTAGGCGTACTGTAATGTACTAGGCATACCTATACACTTTATGAAGTGAGAGAAGAAGATAATATATTTTCTTTGAAGCGAAATGAAAGCAAGCATTCAGCCTGTAAAATTCAATTTGTGCTCAATAAATGTTGTCATCAGAGTTCAAGTGAAAGGCAAAACTATGAATTAAGAACAAGGCACATGTTGGGACTGTCTGCATACTTAATGCTTTTATGTCAATGCATAAAGCGATTTCCTTCGTATTTTCTATTTCTTCGTTGAAGGGTATACGAGTCGTCAACACCTTGATTCAAAGAAAAGCATCATCAAAAGTATAAGCAATCAAATTCTTCCGCAAGAACTAATAATGTAAGTCTAATTGAACACATCAACTCAATTTTCACTCTGAACTGAAAGCAAAATCATAACTGATTTATAGCTTGCTGTATCATTACTAGTATATTACCTATAGCGTCACGTTTCCACTCAGTAATGAAACGCTTTGGGCATTCTTACGTAAAGGCACAGACAAATTGATTTTAGCACTCTAACTAGTATTGAACGAAATTCTAAGGTTTTTCTTACGTCAAAGAATTTCCAAAGAATTTCTATTTTCTTAACAATCCTCCTGAGTATTGCATTTACAATAATAAAGCACATACAATTTCAGCTGCAAACAAAATACCTACATGAGGATAGAAGTAAAATGCTTTGTTTGACACGATATATACGCATTTTAATATAATTATCTGCAAGTAATTGTCATTAATAGTCTTATAATCCGCCAAGCCAATCACTTCAATCTTATTCTCATGAATTATGATGTACAATCTGTGGTAATTGACTTATAGAAGAGGACTGAGCTTTTCTTTGATGCTGTATTGAATTAGCAAACGAAAGAGAGTTGAGAGAGTGAAGCTGAAAGAATAGCACGTGAATAGAAACGAAGTATGAGAGAGACTCCGTAGAGACTTCTTATTGAAATTTAATCACCAAGATGAACTACGTTGTAAATTAAATTAAGGAAAATGATATTACAATACACGGACGTAGCTATAGATTGTGTTGACAATACACTCTGTCTAGTATAGCTGCTATCATAAGAATTCCATGACCTCTCTACCAAAATATCCTGCTGAACACTTGCGACTTTGAGAATAGGAGAGAGGGTTTCATTGATGGAAATTTTACTCAAATTGAGTCTAATGACGTCACACGTACAAATGGATCGGAGAGGTATGGTATTATTTCATTAGGCAAAGTTATGAGAAATGCTCTACATGAAGTAATTGAAACATGCAACCTATTCAAATAATTATTTTGCTTTGCTGTTCAAGCAGAAGTACACTTATACCCATACTTATGTGAAACTTTCACGAACAAATTTTTTACAGAATTCCCAATTCTTCAGAGAATAATTTATAATTACTAAAATAAACAATCTAAAAACTTTTATTTCCATACTAATTTTTATGTATAGATTTTGTGTAGCATGGTTATGTAAACCTAATAATTTTCCTGGAAAGGTAACTTTTCTATCATATGTATGCAAACTATTTTTACACAGCAAAAATTTCAATTGCATGAGAGTCGTAGTCCTGACTGTACTTAAGCCTCGAATTAATTTCATTCTCTTTCTATAGTTGATAGTATAAACTTTAGGATTGATAGAGTTCTAGTCATCTAATAAAATATACTTTATGTTTCTACATGTATTCAACACTTTTACTCTGTCGTCAGTTTCACAACAACATTATATTGGCGTTTTGAAGAAGAGATGTTTCATAATAACTAATAACAAATCTTCTTTCTATATATAGGTAAGCGCAGTACGCAGCAGGAACAACCTACCCAAAAGAGTGTAAGTCAATATTTATATTGCATTGACATCTGTACAGTTCCCTCTAAGTAATTATATTACACAATAGTCAACAAACTGAATATCTTTATTAAGAAAAGAAGCACAGCATTCGCATTCACGTACCAATTTCATCAATGAATGAACATATAATTCCAGCAATTTTTCATATACGTTTCTCTTTAAATTAACTAATAAACTTTGTGAATGAAACGGATATATTTAATTTAACTTTCTATGGCAAAAGAAAGAGATAATCCTAAAGTAGCATCATTGACAGTAAGCAGCCTTTGTAGGTATAGCAGTATTTCAGTAAGTATTCACATACGTCAATATTATTTCTCCAGCGTAATGCATATTGCATAATATGCAGATGATATAATTCAAGCAGTAACTTAAACCACGACCCGTTATAAAGACTAACTATAAGGCTATTACAGTTTAGACCCTGGAATTTTAATTAAATTAGACCAAACTATAGAAGCAGCCTATTTCACAGAAGACATGTGAGGTATGTACATATAAAATTAGGTGTCCCTGCATATAAGATCAATAGACATTGCGTATGAAATCAGAGGTACCTAGTTGAAAGTTGAAGTTGACATTTGACTGATTTTAGCCATTTACATACCTGTATGTTACCACCAAATAAATAATTCACAAAGTATGACTAATAAGGGTTTTATCTGTATTACAGTCCATATATAAAATAACAGACGAATAAAACCAATCGAGAGAAGCAACAAAGTATATTCACACTCACACTACTACTACTACTGTCGATACTGGCATAATCTATGTGAGACCAAGGCCTACCATGGCCATGTAACTATTTATGTAGAGGCTGCAATAGAAAAGAAAATCGGTCTTTTATCTTGAATGAAACTCTTGTGGTGCTACTGGAAGGTTCGAATGGGTCGGAGATGAAATTGTCAAAGGAAAAATACTTTCCGGGATTTTGTTCGAAATTAAACTCTAAGCCCTTCGCTTACCCATACGTAAACTATGGACTTGTCATGAAAGAAAGCTACAATATTATTACAACCCTTGCCAAATGTGTGTTACTTATCTGTTATATTCAAGTAATACAATTCTTAGCTTATCGACGTTTGCCTCAGATTGTAAGATTCCTCAGACATCTATAACATTTTACTGTTTATCTAGGACCGTAAAACTTTTGTTGTAAATAAGGCCCTATTTTTAAAAGAGATAAGATTTTATTGTGTAAATGCATTTTCATTGAAGCAGAACGGTGGTCATAAACGCTTAGAAACGTATATGTGGTGTTGGTATCATCACATGTCAATATATGACTTTGCTAACGCATCTTTGATGCTGTGATTGTGATGATTGGCCAGACCGAGCACTTCCATTTGTACAATATCCTTTCTCGTTTCTAGCGTTTCCTACAGTCTTGACTCTTTTGTATTCAGAAAGCAACTCGTTCTTCAGTCACTACCGACTTTCGTCATCAGTCGCTTGCAAAAAGTTGAATACAATGAAACGATTTCTCATTTGTTTCAAGTCAAGACAAATCACTATTAGATACTATCATACTGTACCAGCAGCTGGAATCTCATAAAGTCATGGAAGAACAAGACAATGTGACGTTCACAAAGATATGCGTTTAAAAGGATTCTCATGCTTTGCAATCTCTATCATGTGAACGACTTCCTTCGCGTTTATGTCTTCTGCTGTTAACGATGAGTAGACATGGGCTGCGACCTCCCCTAAAGACTATATATTAAAATGACAACGACACTTCTCGTATTAGAACCTATTTGTATAAGAGACTTATACTTTTCATCGTTATATCTAAAATATACCACATTAATTCAGCTTCAGTTGAGTGCAAATAATTCGTCAGAGGCAAAAGTGAAGTAAAGAAGAGTATAAGGAATATGATGTACGTTTCTAGAACAATATGTAATGATTTGTCATACTGCGTGTCCTTTATGTAGAACCCAGTCGACCCAGCAATTGCCTCGCATTTTGACATGAGAAAAATGTACTTCGTGTTAGATATTCATCATCTACAAAGAATTACGAAAAGATTTTAAGAATTTTATGCACTCTATTCGAGGGAATCGACATGTGCAGTTAGTTAAAATTCCCACAATCCCACATTTCAACAGGGCTCGGGACAATTAAGAAAAAAGTTGTAACTCTTTATAATTGTGCTTGTCTAATGAGCAAATGTTCAAATACGGGTTCATTAATGCAGCTTCTTGTTTTGAGCAACATATGGACACTGATGTTACTACAAGTTTGGGAGAGGTCTGGTTGCACACCCAACCCATTATGTACCATCAGCAAATCAACCTTTTTTAAAACACATTTGCCAACATAAGCTGCGTCACCACAAGATTTGAAAAGAACTCAAAACATTTCTTTTAGGAGATCACACGTATTGCTTGAACGCAAAATTAATGAGCACAAGGTTTTCGTTTTCCCCTTCATCTGACATGTTGTACTCTCGTCTTCTGCATTCTGAATAAAACAACCTTAACCAATAAACCAATGACTGGCTATAGTCTGAGCACATTCTATAAATATTCTATAGTATACTTTATTCAGTAGCGAAGCTTCTTTATGCTTTTACTTTGTCTGTCTGTCTTTTGGTCTAGGTCTTTATTTACTACACATGCACAGACAAACGGACACAGGGACAGAGTGAAACCATACAACTATGTTTTCTGTACTAATAATGTAAAATGAATCCTTTTGCTATAATATAGGTATGCATAATGATTCACATTTATTTGAAAAGGTACTATATAGATGCCTGCACAACATACTAATAACACTATATAAATTGTAAAATATTTTGGCTTACTTAAAATTATTTAAGTATGTACAGCGCTGATAGTCTTATAATAGTCTTAGATGCTAGTTGTAAAGTTTGCATTGCCTAATGCATTTTACATTATCATTAATGTACCTAGGATTTCGTTCTAGTTTCTATGAACTTGAACTGAATGTAAACCGTATGTTCTTACTATCTGTTTATAGATGTGACAGGTGACACATAATGTGAAATAATGTTTCAAGGCAAATTAATGCTAATTTCGAAATACATAAACTTTCACTTACTGTACAAATACGTAGCATGTAAATAGCTTGGCTACTATAGTGCTCTTCTCTCTATGTATCTTATTTGCTATTAATGTGTATCCTATATGTACTCATTCAATGTACCGCTGATAGAAGAAACTTTTTCTTCCCAATATCACAGTGGTGAATACCTATAGTTCACTGAATATACTAAGTATGGTATATTTTTATTTTTTATATATTGCAGGTTAAATATATGTAGAACGTGAGAAAAGTAAATTATTTTTATTACTGCAAGGCGCAGTTAATTTTAGTCTCATTGTGCCCAGTGCCCACCTATTTAAGTTTAATGGTGAAGACTGAAGACACAAAGTGAAAAGCATTTCCTAAAATAAACATAATACTCTTTAATACATTATTGCCTATGATAGTAGGTGACAGTGACAGGTGATGTGATGTGTGCTCCAGAAAAGTAATGCTTTGTATATAATTTCGAACGTTCTATTGTTTTTCATTGACTCACGGTTGCTGTTATTAACACTAGGCATAGCATAAAGCGGTAGTCAATAGGGCAGAAATTGTAAACGAAGCGAAGGCACTCAGTGAGCGTGAAAATAGCCATTTATCAGAAGAGCATCCTTTGAAAATATCTGTGAAACTCTTTGAAAAGAAAGCTCTTTTGCAATACCCACACCACAACAAACAGGAATAGAGTTATCCAAGTGTTAACGAATCAAGTCAACTGTAGGGAAACCGCAGGGTACACACAAGCATCGTATCAGATAGCATGATAAGGTACTTCAGAAGTCGGACACATTCGTTGTTTTAGTGCACAAAGCGTAAGCCACAGTCACACCCAATGCTAAATTACTACTACTACTGCTCTTACTTTTGTTTTGTTTTCTTCCACTACCTGTATATAGACAAAACTACCGTATAGACTCAGTTAGTCGGAAGAGACTGAGAAAGGGTGGGATTCAGAACTGACGGGTGTAAATAAATCCCTATACAAATATTGTTACGATTCATTTGCAGATTGTGCACACAGTACATTCCTACATGTACCAAGCGTTAACTTCTGAACTTAAGTATAAGTTAGTAGATTTGTATAGAGTAGCCGTAGTCTATTAGCTGTTTCTAATATTTCGCAAACAAATACACCACTATGTAGCTTATTCTATGTGGCTTAGATGGACTCACGCAGTCAACATTGTACAAACTCAATAAACACGATAATGCAATCGTATTATTCGTATTACAGATAGTTCACCAGAATTACAGCTGCAAATCGAGTCACTTCCTAACTTCGTTTTACCAGGAGAAAGCTTCGATGTGAGATTTGAGCGGACGACATAGTGTTGCATTCCTTCACAACGGTTTAACCGGCTTTGCTTGTTGTAGTAGGCACTGCCCTTGTCCTGTTCTATGAGTAACAAGAATCTCGTTTTATCCATTGATCCCATCTGGCACGATTCTCAGCGAGAGTCAAATAAAAGATCACAGAACTGAATTCCAACTTTCCATTTGTCGATTGCTGGGTGTTAGAGCTTGGAGTGTTTTTGAGCTTCGCTGTTTATGCAGTTAGACCTGCCCCAATTTTAGAGCTGAATAACACCTGTTTTGAAATTACTACTACATACTACATAGGTCCACACACAACACGTGTTAGGGGGTGGCAATGGTATTATTTGCTAAAATACAATAAAGACTAAATTAATGACTAAACAAATTATTAAGAATGTAACCTTACTTTCTCCGTCGTAAGAAAGAAAATTTTCACTAGATGGTCGTCAAACCAATGTAAGGTAGCCGAATCGCACCGTCAAAATTATCGTTTTCAACCAGTTAAGTAGAGTGATGCACAAAATCTGAAAATTTAGGCATGGATGAGAGAACACAAAATGTCGATTAAAAAGGCTTGTATATATGTAGCTATTCTCTCTAGGCACCAGAGTGTCCACTACTGACTTGTCGAATATCGTATACGCTTTTTCTGTTCGTTCCGTGTTCTCGTCAATCTTTGGAATTTTTGCCTCTCAAAATCTTGTGACTGGAAGTGAATACCGACCTAAGGTAAATTTTATAGGGTAATTAATAATTTTTTTGATATTTACTACTGTGATGCATGAACTACTAAAATTTGTTGCGTGGGACAAACAGTTGTTTCAAAACTACGGTTAGCTCTAAATACTACAGCTCCAATATGCACTAAGCACCACAACATCCAAGCCCCAAAATACGCCAAGCTCTATCATAGCACACCACAGTCCGGTTACCCCATACACCATAAGCTTTCATTGTATGCAGTTACAATTTGTAAGTACGGTGAAAGCGGAAAGAACTTTTTCGATCGTATAATATATAAGGCAGTGTGGAAATAGAGTTCAGAGTATCAATGTGTTGTGCCTTGTGCATGATAATATTAACATGAGAATCTTTGAGCATTTCCGTTCGTCTCCATGCAGGAAATGTGTGTGACGCAATTCTGCTTAAAGGGTTTAATGGCTACCCATTATCAGAAGTATTATTTTGTCAATCTTCCCATACACCCCAAGTTATCCTTTTCAGCCAATTATTCATTACTTTAATGGAAATAGACAGGAAGGTTAACAAAGAGGTACGGTTAAGATTCAAGAGACATCCTGTGGATGTCTTTCATTACATACAAACAGTGTGGAGAGATTTATTCTTGGACATAAATAGCAGAGCATGTGAAAGCTCGGTGATGATGCAACAACGTATGGTGATGATGATGAATCTCACTTTATTTTACGGTGCAATAAAGTAAAATCATGGCGAAACGGAAAGAGAGAGTATGCTTCCCTAAAAGTGACAACGTGATAAATTAAGCATAATTGTGCTTTAGTAGAATCACACTGTCTATTCTGCTTCGTATATTTCATTTGCAAATGTAAAACCATGGTGTACAACCTACTTGTCAACATGTTTCGTCGGCTTTTAGTGAAATGCAAATTTCTGTGTGCTTAGAGAAGAGATATTTGCTTGCTGTAGCATAATGATGGTGAAAATGTTCAGTTCGGTGTATAGAAACACAATTTGTGCTGATAGTGCTTGGTTGGATAGACAGTGGCCATTTGGTACGTGCAAATATTCTGGAATTGTTATTAACATTTGCACATGAAACTTTTATCCCACCACGATAAATTTTCCCATGCAGAAACATCTACAGTACCTACTATAAGCAATTTCAATTGCTGATATTATATCCTATTTCTATGGTAGAAATAAGAGTTGATTAGAAATTGAAAAAAACTGAGTGTAACCGAAAACTGTATGTTTGGTTAGTAATTTTGGTCCACCACAGAGGAGATGCACATAACGAGTATCGATCTATAAAATATATTAATTGTACATAGACACCACATGTTCTGATATTACAATAAGGAAATAGAAACACAAAGCTTTTGTAAGTTGACATCATTATTGGTTGCATCTGCACTCAAATAAGAAAACTTTCATCGAAAATTCGGAGAAAAGCAATTTTAAAAGTACCTACGTGCAAGGCAGTATAACGCTTTCAATTCACGTAAAAGAATACTTTGAATATATTGAGACAATCTTTCTAGGTACTAAAATACATTGTGCAATACATTTTTGTGTGTTGCACAATAGCTAAGTGAGGAGAGCAGATGAGATAGTGCTCAAAGCAATTTCGTGCTTAACAATTTGTCATTTCCTTACTATCCTTACTCGGGTCAAACGAAAAACATAAACGTTTGGTAATTTACAATTTTTACCAGTTTAACTCAAAATATTTAACTGATTTTAATGAAGTTTTATAGCTTTGGATTAAGACACCGAAAACGCTGGCGTAATCATTATTTTAAAAATGTTGTGTACAGAATTCGACACGATGCATTAATTTGAAGTGTCAATGACCCAAAGTTTGTACACTCAAACTTAAAGCTCTTTAAAAAGTGTTTTTCGGCGAATAATAGCTGCTTCTGGCTAAGGATCTGGGACAAAACATTTTCATCAGATAAGTCTGTAAACGAAAGGCGAATGTTTATTGTTATGAGACTCCCTTTAAACCGCGACTGAGACTTTGCAACATTTTACATAACGTACTTTTGCATTTTGCATAACGTACCTAGAAAATGCTTATACAACGTAACTTGGCTTTAGGCAATCGATTTTTTCAATTGCTATAATGGTCATTAGGTACCAAATGTCTACTAGGGATTGAAATGTACTTTTGAGACTACAATACGCTGTGTGCTCTGCATCTACATAGACATAATTTATTGTTTTACTTATTGACAGCTATATGCATGCAACGGTTCTATTTGCCCGAGTGAATGTCATACTTTTGTGATTGCCTTCAACTAGCACTGCATATGAAGAGAAATACAATAAATTCTAAAACAGATTGCTCACTCTTTCAAATAGTTTGAACTTTAAGTACTGAGCAAAACAAACTGAAACTAAAAGAATAAAGGAGTGGTAGTTTAGACACCGTGATTTGGCTCGTACAAACTGAAACTACCGTGTTGCTTCTCAACAAACATCAAATACTTGGTGGTGTTTCATGTTCTTACAGTATTAACTTCGAATATCTGTAGTTCAGATCAAAGAACATGTGTGGAGTTTTGTAGTATGTTTGTATGTAGGTAATACCAGCACATCAGTTATAAAACATTTTGTAGGTATCTACTATAGGTATCCCACTGACGTACCACCACAAGGTGAATAGTGGCTGAAGTAGTTGACATTCTCTGACACAATGTCAAGTCAAACGAACCAACACGACAGGACAAGTGCAATACTGCAAAAAGTCCCATTCTGTCAACTGGAGTCTTTTTCCTAACATGAAATACCAGATACGACACTTTCCCATCCTAGTTTTTTAATTCAATTCTCGAGTAGATATAGTACAGACTGACAAACAAGCCATCTTATAATCGAAGCATCTCAACTGAATTTGCCCGTATCATATGAACCAGCCACATCATCATACTTTCCTCTTCCTATACAATTATTTTATAAATATATATCGTATAATCGTATACACCTACGAAGTACGAACCCTAAGTGTCGTACTATAATATATACTATATAGTATAGCTATGTAAGTAAATACCCAGCAATGCCACAGAGAAAAGAATGTCGAATGTAGATACTTCTTTCTTTTTTGCAATGCAGAGTCGCAGGTTTACAAGACATCATTCCTTTGGAGCAGCAGCAGACAGTTTACGGAAAGTAGCTCAGAGAAACTTCTCTTTCCCTTGTCAGCCATGAAATTACAAGACCATGTCCTTTAGGGATAACCGTGAATGAAATGCCGACTGTTAAATATTACCAACAAAAGTTACGCTGTGGTTTTCACTCTAACAAATGTTTGATATTTGTACTGGCCTACTGGCTAGCGACTTGCATCCAACATTTACTAATTGTAACGTTTTACTAGTACAAACAGAAACAGGTGCAATTTATTTCAGCCGTCTCATGCTTGTAATGTTTGTTTTCAAAAATACACCAGTACGTAATAGAAGTAACGTTATATCAGAGTAATGAGACGTGGGTAACAATAAACAACGCAGTACCTAAAACCTTAAACAATCCTGCTTGGAAACATATTAGATAAGACTTACAAACACATAATTCAACGCGTGTATTACATAAAAGTGAGTCTTCGGTTAATGCAGGTAAATATAAGGAGTTATATGAGTAGCAGCAGGCGAATATGCCCGAAAGTGGATAGGTGGTATAAGGTAAATACAGTAGCTAATCTATAGGTATATTATTTTCATCCTTATTCTTGTTACTAGTTGTGTGGTAAGTAGTGTGCTTTAATGTGTGTGTCACATAAACAAATATGATGTACTATAAGTAATTGGATTTATATAAGTACACGGGTCTGTGTGCAGCTATAAATGATGTCGTGGTGAGCGTGGCGAAAATCAGACTTTGAAATTTGTCTCTTGCTTTCGTTTTATTACTGTGCATTTACAACCTTGTGCTACCTTTCATCTACATTTATTAATTGTGCTCTGCACTTTGTACTATACTGTCACTTTCACCCTGCATTTTGCTGATGGGGAATCTCATTTTTGTTGCTTGTCACTTACTTGGCTTGAAGGTTGCAGTTGCATGTAATCATAAGAATTTCTTTGCCTGTCGACAAGCCCTGTTCTTCTGGTTATTTTTAGTCGGAAGAGAAATAATAATAATAAGCCATTTGTAAAGGTCCAAAGAAGTAACGAAGTGTTCAGTTGACATTGACATCAACACTTCAACAGTGACATTGTATGTTAGTAGCAGTATAACTACTCTGAGTACATGCATTAAAAATATCAATTGTCATTTCTTTGAATATCTGTATTCAAACATTAACGATTTTTACTTTCAAATATCATATCAATATTTAAAACACATTGAATATTTAGAGGTTGTTTTAACAAGGTGGTTAATCTATCTGTAATAGGTCAGCGGTCATGATGGAGTGAACCGATTGACCCCATCTTCGACATTAACCTTACAAAGGTCCTCACTAGTACGTGTACCAAATTGGATCAAAATGTCTCAAACTGTTCTTGAATTATGGTAGTGAAGGACGGACAGACAGACGGGTACACCCCACTGTTATGTTGTACGTATTTATTTGCACTTTTGTGCACAGATTTTATATAAAATTTCATAACAGTGTAGTATGTAGGTATAACTGTACACATTGGTATAAATATACAATGTACAAATATTGTCTTGTGCCCTACTTTCTAACAATAAAAGTTAAATTCACGTATTACAAACTACTTGAAAATCATTTAAAAAGCGGGATCTGTAGAAACTCTGACTCATTGCATTGTATGCATATGCATCATAATCATGGAGGAGATTTTTGTTTCCGAATTGTGGAATTTGAAATGAATGATTATTCTCTAGCACTGCTTGGCGTTGTACGTTCCTTCATCAAGCTGAAACAACATACATCACAACAAAAGAACAATTAATTAGGCGTAAGTCTACAGGAATAATATTTTCACATTGTGATAAGCCGTGCGTGTACTAATAAAGCAAAATATGTAGCAGATGATATGTCAAAGGATAAGAGTACATTTATTATTCCATCTGTCTGCTGTATATATTTAGTTTACTTTAGGGAACTGCGTTTCAAATTGCACTGCATCATCTACGTATGAAAGGCTTGTACATATCCGTAAGCAACATAGATTGTTGTTGTTTTAGTAAGAACTAGTGTTATTGCAAAACTGAATAATAATAACTTGATACTGTTGCGTCAAACCAGCCTAACGTACTTAAATATTATTTGTATGGTACTATCTACTTGTATAACTACTATGTGTAGTTGTTACACTATTAGACATTGTCATTGAGTTATCTTTTACCTCATCCTTTACTTTACAAACAAATACTAATAATTAGGATTTCTATCTTGTTACTTTCGTATTATAATTACAATTTGTGTCTTCTGTTTTTTGATAACACGTCAAATAATCCAGCACTAAAATATAATTTTGACGTAGAAAATTCTAGGCCTTCTCTTGTTGCACGTAGAACTGCGGAGTAATACTAATGATATACTTTGTGTGTTTGGTGTTAACAAAATGCAATGCTAACCAAAGATTTGGTGGTGTAAGTGAGGTTCCACAAGTATTCACAGTGGGTCTCATGGTAGTAAGGATGAAATAAATCATCACACCCTATTTTGTGTGTCTCAACCTTTACGGGAGTATTATGGTTCAGCAACATGATATCATTTCATGCTGTTTTAGTTTTAATTCCATCTGATAAGCAAATACTATCTATTTATTGACATAGATTAGTCTAAAGTTGTTTGTGCCTCATTATTAGCAATCGGAGTATTATATTCAGTTCAGACAAAACATGCAATGAAAAGGAAACGAGCACTTAAAAGTTTTAAAAGTGAGTTTATAGTTGTTGTGTGTGGTACACATCAATTTTAATATCGTCGAATGTGTATGTACTCATGTTACTTGTGTGTTTGGGTTGTATACGCTTAACTTCTCAATTTAATGTATAATCTGCAATAAGACGCTCATTGAATTCCGGACTTGTTCCTGCACACATGAGTGAGCACTTGACCTATTACGTGATCATTATCTTTCCGCTTCGCAGTTTACTTCTGCAGATCTCCAGCCACTAATACCGACCCACCCCCGCTTTGCTAATTACTAAATACTAACACTCAATACAGAACCATAATCAAGGCTAACAACAATCTTCATTTTTTCTCTGGTACGCTGTCTGTGTCTACTTGCTAAAAAAATTGCGTAGGTGTTCACTAATTATTTCAGATTCGTTCATGTGGTCGGATTATTTGTATTGCATTTAATAAGCATAAAAATTAGTTTGGTAATGAAAATAGAATGTGTTTAGTACCTTCATGCAGCTAGGTAGTTGACTTTCAAAGGAATTTATTTATTTCGGAACAAAAACCCGTACAAATCTTATTTTTTGATCTTGGAATAATTTTCCAGGATACTTACACGCATCTTAGTGCGTAATATTCCTAACTTACTACAATTAAACTGGTGGAACAACTTAAACATAGCAATTAACTATTTAATTGATATTTACATTACACAAGTTGTTCATATGTTTAGGATTAGTTACTTTTGCGCTTTATGGCCCCATATTTGGTTTAACGTACGTATGCGCTTCCTGTTATTATCACTAAATTTATTTTTTTACAATTTACGAGATTATTAGGTAACATGGAATTTAAGACGAATTATCGTGGAATAAAGAGGTGATGAATAGTTATTGTTCAGAATATCTGTTGATGTTAAGGCGTTGGCTGCTACGTTGTCTATTGCGAAGACGGCGGCGACGATCGCGATCAGCTCGTGCTCTTTGACTGTAAATATGCGAAGCGTCAACAGTATTGTCGGTACATGCTTCACTGTACATGGGGACGAAATCAGTATTGTCATATCCTATTGACTTCACGTGCTCCTTTACAGAATCCTTTTCGGCTTCAGTCAAAGTCTTTGCTTTTGACATAGAGAACCAACCATTTTCCCCATTCGGGAAACAAAAGATTGCAATCGCAAGATTTTTATTATCGCTGTATGTAAGGTAGTTGACAGAAGCATCGGCTGGAAAAAAGAAACAAAATGAATGAAATACCTTTTACTTATAGGAATTCGTATTATGGTAGAAAATTTCTTTTGTTATTAAGAATTATTTTGTTACTCACCATATTTGCTAAGTCCGATGCTGGAATAGTCGCATTCAATGGCGCCTTCGTCAGACTTAGAAGGGAAACATTGAAAAGCGACCTTCTTTCCGTCAAATCCGTAGAATTTTCCGTCTACTGAACTTTCACTGTGTTCTAAACGGATTCGTCCGCACATATTGCTATAGTCATCGTTGTAGGACAAAAGTTTTCCTTGTATCAACTCAGCCAAATGCAATCTTACGGCTGAGTTACCAAATTCCATGTGCCACCCATCATCAGGCTGATTACTTTGAAACTAGGTACATAATAAGTATGTAATTAGTTGCTAGAACCAATCGAAATTCACAAATAATCCGCATATGCAGAGCTATATGATTATTTGATAGCAATAAATATTAATTTTTAAATGATTTTCTGTTTTGAAATTTATGATAATGATAAAATTATTCTTACCCATTTGAAGTCAATTGTTTCAACCTTTGGATGAGAACAAACTCTACTTGGTGACTCTTTACAAGTTTGGGAATACACCATGTGAATTCCAATCAACAACACCGTCAAAAGAGTGATCTTGTACATATTTTTAACCTGGAAACCTTGAACGAGAGGAACAGGGAGCTTATAGTTGTTTTGATGTAATGAAGAGTAGGAATTGGTCCGCTCCTTATATATAAATGAAATTCCCAGTTATCAAGATGAAAAGCATCATTTTCTCCCTAAAAAACATCTTACAGGTATGCCATCCATGTTCATCTTTTTTAACGTGCTCATGGAAAATTTAAGAGAATAACGTATACTAAAGACATTCATAGTACATCGTACTGTAATCATGTGTGAGGTTTACACTATTATGCAGCCCAGTACGAAAAAAGTAGGCAAACAGTGCAGTGTGATTCGATATTAATGCGTGTACCCCACCTTCTTAAAAAATTCGTTTCGGTGGTAAACCGGTTTTACTTTAGTTTCAGACAGCCTGTATTGTATCATAGTCTGAACAAATTGATATACAATATGTACCTAAGCAAATAAATATAGACAGATTTAGTAGATGTAGGAATTACGTCAAATGAGTCTGAACTTTTTTAAATTAGAAGCCAGAAAACGAACACTTCAGATTGCGGGTACAGACCTACCTTAAACAAGGTATGTAATCCATTTTTTCATTAAACTAAAACGGCAGGAAATAAGACAAACCCTTAAACCTCCGTCAAAAAGAAGTTAATCTTGATTACAACTTAAACTTGCCTATTTGCTTTGTGCGAATTTGTTTATCTTTCTTTACACATAGTTGTATGCAGCAGAAGTCGTTTACTACGCATATTGCTCTCAGTAATGCCTTCCATAAAAAGAAGTAACCTAATAACAACGACACCACACAGCGAAGCTTACTTTTTTACGCAAGCGTGCGTAGCGTGCCTAAGCAAAGCACGTTCCATACCGTGCAGCATGATGCTTCTGTAGAAATTATTCCATTACATACACAGGTGCCTGAATATTTCAACTAGGGTTTCAATTTTTGTAAAACACAGATAGAAGTACAAAATATTAGTGCACGTACGAACGTAGATGCACTATAGCGTATACTACCTTATTTACTATTCACATACCACACCAACACAACAATATGTACAATTTTGTTATCTGATATCTTTAACAAGTTAAATGAAAAACTGACTTTATTAATTGCTTTTTGATGTTCCAAGGCTGCCCACGAATGACCTAAAGAACATTGAAAACACATCCATTTCCGCAATAAATGTATCATCGTGCTCATCCCAAGATTATTCATACTAGCTCAAGACTTGAGGAAGATGAAGATTAAAATCTCATCTTGCTTCGGTAGACTATTTGTCCAGACCGGTAACCTTACTTTATTAAGTGGGTAGTAGGTATAGAATAAGTAGGCATTACTACTTTTACTACCTAGGTAAAATTTTGCTCAAACCATTACGTAAAATAACTTTTGATTATTGAGATAGACGGTACAATGTTTCAGACCTTCCGTTCCATGATATTATCATTAGTTAACAACCGGTTTCTTCGCAACTACAATTATATACCTATACAATATCTCTTTACATGCATTCTTTAATTTAAACAATCTGAAAACCTATTTTACACAATTTTGTACATGATTGTACACTAATAAATCACACCCAGCTTTGAGCTTAGCTAACTTTAACCATGAAATGACAAAGTAATTTCTGACTTTCTATGTCCTACGCATTGATAAGTTATATAGGAAGAAGAAGCGTTATATAAGTACTTGTAGTGAGACAAGAATGCGCACTTGTGTTCTGAATGATATTGGCTGGTCGGTTGTGCTGTTCTAGGTTATGCTTCTATACTCTCTTATCGCTTTCGATTTTTCAAATGTATGCAACAGTTATGTAATAACAATTTCTGCTGTTGTCTGAATTATGTAGCTAAAAGCATTTCTGCAGGTTGACTAACCACATCACCAAATCATGGTAGGTTGCAGATGTAACTTCTTTGTTATCTTTAATCTGTATGCTACAGTGGTTTATTTATAAACTTATACTTACTAACTATTAACTATATTAACTTCCATAGAAGAAGGGGTAAATAGTTTAGCAGTATCAGTAGCACTGAAATAACTAAACAATTACCAAAATACAAGATTCAATTTATGATTTTTGATTACATTTTGTTTTATATGAATCCTTGACATCCTAATCGCAACTATATCGAATCTGCATCGCAATTTGCATGTAGACGAAAACACCGTAATACCAGATAAAGGTGGATGTTATAGACATACATAATTTTCTTATTGTATTACAAAGTCAATGAACTGTTAAACCACGTAATTGAATGATTAAGATGAAAGGTTCTTCATGTACTTCAATAAAAGGCATTATAAATTCCAAGAATGGTGAATTGTTTACTTCACTTTTATTTAATTATACTCCATGATCGTAGCAAGTGAGATCATCTATCATTATTACAACGAGGTAGACTGATTTACATTTTACGTCGAACGTTTTGAAACTATTTATAATCTTTACTATTACATACAGCAATGTCAACAATTTAACAAAATGCTTATGAATATGTTTAAAAATCCCTACCTAATACCTACCTAAGTACCTACCACTAAA
>JABASD010001567.1:0-37985 GCA_019776165.1 Pogonognathellus flavescens
AACTTGTGCCCAAGTACATTTGCAATATATTACGCATAAAAAATCTTTTGCAAGTTTTTCAGATTAATAATGAAAATTAGTCAAATGAAAAATTTCCCAACCGAGGTTAGCCTCCCCTATAGTGAGAATGCTCAAATGCTGCTAATTTGTGATTGCACAGTGCAGTGGAAATAATTGCAAAGTAATTCCGACGAGTCGTACTTTGGTGGTTACAGTTTCTTTTCTGAATTCAGTGTTAATTTACTATTTCATACTTTGATACAACATTATGTTACATAAGATTAGGATAGATTACTTTTTAATTGGACTACCTGTACTGATCCTACTGCTTCTACCCACACTCTACACGCTACAGTCCGACAGTACACTTTACATACTAATCCCTAACTACTACAACTATTTACTCTAAGGTAGACATTACTGGGATATCATATCGGTACACATATACATTGTACATAGCCTCCATGTACAATACATGGAGGCTATAAAAGCTAATAAATTACTATGTACAAGACTCTAAGGCAGTTATGGTTATTTATTATTATATGCAACGACTGTTTCGTCGTCCCACATAAGATCCGTCGTCTTAATTAACATTTTCCTACATGCAAATCTCTCTAATGTTTACTTTTCTCGTACACATGCACCTATAAGCAGTAGCAATAATAATCATAATGAAGTTAGTTAGGTAGAAGTGTACCACAACGTTTATATCTTAATAATATTATGATAACGATATAATAGTACAGTACACAAAACCCTCAACGAATAATAAAAGCTAGCAATAATAATAATACCTAGTTAATTACACTGATTGTGACTATTCTACAATAACAACTATCAAGACTATTGTCTTACTTATATAAATATCAAGTCGTCCACACTACCCTCATGTACACACAATCATTCACATCACACATTTAGATGCTTCAAAGTTCAAACTTAATTAAGCAGCTGCAATACTTTTACAGTTCCACAGCAAACTTATAGACATCGTGTTGCTGCCCTAAAGTCAATGAATATAGCGATATTCTGTATCTTTACTGCACACACAAACGAAACAGTAGCTATAATAGCTGTACTACACAGAAATACATGTACATTCACAGGGTAATTATAATAGCAGCAATAAGATACTAAGTTTACATGTGTAGTAGAAGCGACTACTACAAGAACCCTGTTCAAAGTTAATCTGTGCAGTTTACTCTAATTCGATTTGAAGTATTGCATGGTGTGACCGGTTTATTAATTTCTTATAAATATTTCAAACCATTAGCCTCTGCGTCTGTGATAGACAATTCGCGTCTGTATGCGTATAATAAATGACTAATGTTCCTACTCCAAGCAAGTAGACTGATTCGTCGTCGCTCTCTTCTACTAATAACACTTATTTAAACTAATTATTCATAAACATTGAATGTACATGTATTGCACTAAGTTTTAGTATTACATGACGAAAGGAGAATGATTTTCTCTGCCTTTAACAAAAAGTACTTGATACAACTCGTATAATTTATTTAGTATCAGATTGAGTATAAATTGCGCTTAAGTGAGTGTAATGTTTACGTATGTGTGTGTATGTGGAAAATAATTTGATGAAATTCTCGGGTAGGTTATTCTATGCCTATATACTAACACAATACATTTCACTTTCACGGAGCACTGCTGCCATAATAATACTACAGATAATAGCGACTACTACCTACACGTTTTATTTATTGCACTTGAATTTAATCAATGTTGATTACTACTGAAAGGCCAACCATAAGCAGGAGTGGTAGTATTATCGCATCAGATCAGAATCAGATCATCAGAGCCTTTGTACATTGCATTACTGACGTATAACAGGTTTTCTTTACCTTACCTTATAGTAATAGTAACTATTCTCTTCTTTAAATTACTTATGTATTAGTATCATTATTTTTTAGATAGAAGAATCCAAAGGACCTTTTCCTTCGTCTTCCCATTCCCCTTCTCCTTCCTCTCCTTAACACTTCAAACACGTCTATTCTGTATATTTAGCTTTTACAACTCTCCCAGTACAGATATCCTCCGTGTTTCCAAGCACTTCTGCACTACAGACAGATACCCCTCGCCTCGACTTGATTTCTTCTCAGATAAGGAAATTACTACAGTAAAAGTAGACAGGAGACACGCATTTGTCTTCCAGAGATATAAAATAAGTTCCCTGCTTAAACTAATGGACTGCTACCTTTTAAAGTGTCCCTACGACTTCTTTGCGTACACAACGACCATCATCATCATATTCTACAGCTGAATAATGTGCAGTTCATAATAATAATACACACAATATTATTGTTTTTATAGCTCTCTAGCTGTAATACTCAAGTTCGCATTCAGTAGCATAAAACATTTATTTCAGCTCTTGTACAAAATGCAAATGTTCTTTCACAATGCTCAGCAACTTGGTATGTGTGAGCTAATCATTTACTACCACTACATTCATTTCGTCTGCAATGCTGGGTTGTCGTGTTAGTTATATGTGAACAACAATAGTCGTAAATTAAACAACATGCCTAATCAAAATCACAATCGGTAACCTCAGCTTCTCTATCGCTCCAATTAATCAGTTAACCAATTTATTAATGCATTACCACTAACTACAATGTAAGTAGAAACAAAGAGAAGTACAGGAAAGAATTCAATTTTAGCAGAGTAAGCATTATAATATTCTCAATTCTTAAGATGCTTCGAATCCCACACAAATATATTTTAGTTCATCATTTCAGTATAAAAGTCGGTACGTGGTACTGGATGTCTGAATGTAAATATTAAAGATGTATACTATAGCAATAGCAATCGCTTGAAATACATTGAGAATATTTATAACTTCTAAGTGCTTTTGGCTGAAACTAGTAAGCGTTTGGAAAGAGAAAAACATTGAATGTTCCATTTCCATGTTGGTATAAAATTAATTATTGCTCTGGTGCAGAAGCAGAAAAGAGTTGCTGTGACAGAGAATACACGTGGCTGGCAATGTCGTTTACGCAGACAGAATACACAGAGCACAGTAATATATTGAGTTAAAGCTTTATTATCCAATGTTTTGTTTACGCTGCTATTTTGCTGTTGTTTACGTTGTTTCTGATTAAATGGAGCGCACGAGTGGGTTTGGCTGCTGATAAGCACAATCTTGCAATTAGTGCAATTCAAAATGCAATGCAGTCTCAGCTTTTGTAAGAAGAAAAGAATCCATTGGAAGTCAAGCAGACACAGCTACAGTCATATTATACAGGGAAATAGTACGAATAAGCTTGCAGAGTTGGATTTAGTGGAAATTGGCTTAATAGAGCTAACGTGGGATTCTATACTCCTTCCACTAATACATATCTCATTCCTTTCTGTGCTTTAGTTTAAATTATTTGAAAATAAAACATTTAACAATCTCCATGCAATTACTACGATTCGGTCTGGAGAGCAAAGTGTAAGCAATGCAAGCGATAAACTGCACACACCTCCTCCTCTCACTATCTTTATGCAACCACAATGCACTCACTTTTAAATGCCATAAAACAACTGTGATGATTGCAATTCACAAATTAAACATTGCACCTACGTCTACGTGCACTTTCATAATCGACTATACATTTTTCTCCTTTTTTATTCTTATTTAGCCATGCACTAAACATCTGCCATTACAGCCAACATAATTACAGACATAACGCAAATACTCACTAATTTACCTTTCCTTTGAGTAAAAAAATACTTTAGTTGAAAAGTGGAAAACGTGTGCTTGGCATTATTTTATTATTAGTAGCGACTGTCGTAGGTTATGAGTGGAGAGATTAGTATGAGAACTTGCGGTTAATTGAATGGGATTAGCTTGGCTGTGTTTGACTGAGGTTTATTCGCACTATACGGTTGTGGTTGACGTCAAAGTTTTGTGGTCAACCTGGCTGGGCTGGTTCTGGTGTGAAAAGGAAGTGTTGAGGAATCGTATGAAGTGCTAATAACGCTAATGCATCATACACCAGAACTCATGTAATTATTCTAATTGAACAAAATGTATCTGTTTAGAACATTTCCACCGGATCCTTTTCAATCTACACCGGACACAAACAACGGATATATTATGTTCTTTGACAAATTGAACATCAATGAAAAGTGTCGTACAATGCAAATAAGATGCTTTATAGCAGTCCTGCCTCTGCAATAAATGTCGACGTTTGTAAATGTCTGAGACTCATTAAACTGTTTCCTGCGCATTCTGCTCCTATGGTATTTACTACAACAATATTATACACAGCTATTCATAGTTTTTCTTTATTACACTGCCATGAATTAGTAATGTAGTCGTATAAAAATGATTCGTCATTATGATAAAAGATTTCTCAAGTAAATATTCGAAATGTGTGTTGTATCTCTTACAATATCAAGTTCCATGTACAAAATGCGATTTAACAACGTTCTGCTGTAGAAGAATAACAATTAGATTTACTGATTACGTAATTGGCTAGTCAATTGGATATACTGCTGTTATTAGCTAATTAACTGTTTCGCAGGTCTGTAAAAGTTACGACGCAAATGCACTGATGATGATAAGAGCAGTGGTAACTGGTAGGTAATAGTAATCATGAAATGACTGTCATGAGTCATGGTCATTATTGGGCTATTATAATTAAACACATACCTACTAGATGGTTTAACATCTTTAATTGCCTCCAGCTATTCAAACCAATAACCAAGCAGACAACTAAAAACGCTGTGGTGAAAAAGAATTTTATGAATGAAATAAATATGAATATTGCCCAATTCTTGTAATTGATTCCATGTTAGTGTTGTACAATTCCCCTTTATTGCCTTTTAAATCTCTATCACATGAGGGACCCTAATAAAATTCATTTTTGAGTGTACACTGATGCCAACAATAACGAATATCAAATTCGACTTATGAAACAAGAGCCATGACCAAGACTGCTACCCCTATACATTAATCCAACTAGTCAGAGTCGTTTAAACCGAAAAAGGTTTATAATGTTGAGAAAAGTAAATCAATTCACGTCCAAAATACTCTTCGCACTCAGCACAGCCAGACAAGCGCCGCTACGTCTATTCTTTGTTGGTGTAGCACAACAGAGGCAATAAGAAAGTCTTAATTCAGATGAGAATTGTAAAGTTGCTGTGTGAATACTAATAGCAGAATATTTGAAGGTATAATAATAAAGTGATGTGATATAATAAGCATTAGTTAAGAGTCCTGTCCTGTCTACTGCTACCGCTTGATTCTTTTCTTACACAAGTCACCCCACTTTGTGCTGCGAACATCATCATCTGTTTTTAAGCTGTACGAAGCTAAATACACAGAAAGCATATGAAATTGTAGAGCATAGACGGTAATAAAACGGTTAACCAATAAAATCTGTATACTGTGTATAAAGATAGAGAAGTCTGAGTTAGTGGATTGATTGCTGCTGTTTATTTGTCGTGAAGCTTTCAGCTTTAGCTTGGTATTATTTGTGTGTTTGTGTTTTTAATGTTGTTGTTTTTGTAGCAGCAGCCGTAGTAGCCTCTTAGACTGAGACACTAATTATAAAATCTTAATTATACTGGAGTCCGTGGACACTAAGTATTTATTAGCCACTAACTGTACATCATCATGAAGCTAGTTGTACTCTGCAACCGTAAAAAAGTCATTTAGTAGTTTAGTGGTACGCAGCTTGACGAACCAAAAAGGCTCACAGGTTCATTGTCTGCTGGAGAAAAACTCAATTGATTTGACTTGGAGTTTATATAGTAACGTATATAATATTATTATGACTCTCTGTAAGTATATCTGTCTAGAGCGTGTAGCAGCGGTCTTAGCTTAACTTTACTTAAAAGTTACCATTCCTATAGGGAACTGTATCATATCATAATAGAGAATACATTTACATACCATGTACTCGTATAGAATATAATATAGGCTATAAAATAATAATAATTACTCTTACTACTGGACTTACTGTTAGTTTATATTTTGGTTGGTTTGAATAATTTGATTTGGTTTGGCTATTACGCTATTATTACGACGGGCCATTACTACTGTGAAGGGCCGAGTTATGATGGTGATGATGATGGTTATGGTTATTACTATGATGACTGTGAGTGTGATGAAGGGAGAGACTACCCGTTCCGTTGTTTTGAGAGTTCGAGAGTCCGCCGTTCGGGTTATTGTTGTTACTGGTGGGCGAATTGTTGTTGTTGTTGCTGTTCGAGAGGTTTCCATTGGGATTCGGTCCTCCACCACCGCCGTTGGAGTTCGAGGGAGGAAGAAGGGCTTTGGACGGAAGGGATGAGCCGGATATTTTGGACTTGGGCTTCCGTTTCCTCGTTTGGATTCCATCTTTTCGCATGGCCAAAGGACGGTTGACTCCGTGCAGTTTAAAGTATAAGCCACACGCGTTACAAACCGGTTCGCCCTCATTATTCCGCCGCCACAAGGTAGTGGTGTTCGTCATGCAGTTTGTACAACAGAGACCCAGTCGTCGAGACGTCGCCTAACACATTATTATACAATACACTCATCAGCACATGCACATCACATAACAAACGTCCCTATCTCACTCTCTCCACGTCTATCTCCCTATATCTCCTACACACACATTTCACATAATGGCCAATACTTCTAAGAGCAATACGGTTGATACCCGTCACATAGCACTAATACCCTCTTAGACTTCAGGTAAATACAATACGAAATTGTGTGGTATAGGGAAGAGCACGTTTATAATAAACAAGGCAAGTGAAGCAGGTGAAACTGGCAGAGTTATAACGACCAGAGTCTATTTGTACGGCCTGAGAGATGCTATGCTGCTACTATAATACAAAATGCAATAATGGAATTGGAATGGAACGTCAAATGAAAGAAACACGAGACAGAGACAACTTTCTACACGACTTGTCTTCTTGCGTCGTCCCGTCTTGGCTTCGCCAAGCGCCAATACTCTTGGCATTATCTTAGTTATTTCTGTTCAAGTCTCCTCTGTCCATTCAAAAAAAATCTCGTAGAAAAAACAGTCTCACAAAAGTCTTTAGATCTTTCACTGCTTTACAACATAACACCTTTGGCTTTTGCCATCACTGCTCTTATACGTTCAATTCCACCATTCGTGCATACCATCGTCAGTAGCTACGTAAAGTTCTCCAACATTTTATGGAGATACAGGTGCTAGTACACTAGTACTTACTATATAGAATAGCAATAAATTGAAATCGGGTGACTAAACTTATAATCCTGCAGTAGTGTTGTATTTTCCCAAATTATTGAGATTGGTTTGCTAGACAAATCATATCAGTTTCGAAGAATTGTGTGATTCAGTTGCTTATCTTGCCTTGCTTACTTTTGTTGATTGGAGAGAATGCTGTAAAGACTGAAATGTTACACTCACCATTCGTCTCGAAGGTTTGATTAGCGGTCGATTCATTCCATTCATCTTATGATAGAGACCACAAGCGTTACAGAGATAATGCCCAGTTCCATCACGTCGCCACAGAGGAGTCGACACTATAAAATAGAAGAAAGGGAATTGTACATCTGACAGGCTGATATTTAGTTGGAGTAAATGAAGGTGGGGATACAGCGAGAGAGAAAATATTTCTGGTAATATTTTTGAGGAAGAATCTATGAGAATAAATCTATATTACTTTCTTTACCTGCTCCGCAATTGACACATTCTCTAGCCTCGTTAAGCCCCGCTGGCGTCCATCCCGGTCCGAGAAAGCAAGTCGTATCTAATACAGCGGCGGCGGTTAAAGCAACAGCAGGACTAGCACCAGACCCCGCCAGATTTCCCATCGACATGGACATGGCTCCGTGTCCATGCGAATGACCGTGAACACCTCCTCCCGAATTTGGGATGCCTCCATTGTGATGAAGCGATGCCGGGTGATGAGCTGCGTGAGCTGCTGCCGCAGCCGCTATCTGATGATGAGGATGATGATTGAGGGTGGTGGCCGGGAAGTTGGGCGTGGCGCAAAATCCGGAACCCATTTCTGAAATATTCCCATAAAACACACAAAAAATCACTCAAGAGGAGAAAGTAAATAAATCCTTGCCTTTTTCTCCTGTACTGTACAACTGCCACTATTACTGAAGTGCTAAGCATAAAGCTATAATCATACCCGGAATAGTCTGGTTTCCTAAAAAATTCGGGTTGTTAGAGTTTTTGCCTATTTGGTGTGTAGTGGTAATATTGCATGTTCTTGTCGAATGACGAATTGAATTCTTCGCAATGTCTTTACACTTCTCATTTAGTCCGCATAGCAAAGTCTGCGTCTACGGAGCTCTAAGAGCATTAGTTCTCGCAGCCATTACGTACACTAAGCACTTATTGCCAGCATTGCCTTATCTGTCTTGAAGGCTGGAGATAAGACAAGAGAAGACACACTAACCCAGCACATCACACAATCGCACTACACTTCTCCATTACATTTCCTTACGAGAGAAGGCAGGTAATAATAATACCTACATGGAAGTTTACAAACTGAGAGTATGCATGCTATATGGCGTCTACACAAAATGATACAAACAAAACAAACCTACTTCTTGTCTCTCTCGTGCAACAAACCAGATAAAAGTCTATTCAATTCTCTCCGTAGAAGATCCAACAGACAGACGCATTACACAAAAAGTCCCATTTCACTCTCAAATTCTCATAATGTCATTTCATCGCATGCCTTCCTCCAATAATACGAACTCTTCTTTTTCACAACACAATTACAGTAATCCCTTTGTCTATATTCTCTGTACATTCTATAAGTAAATATTACGTACCTAAACCACCCTTGATATCACATACGATCTTTCTTGAGACAATAATATGCATTTTCAACATTATTTTCCTTTTAATTACAAGTAAACCTCATATCAAATGATCATGGCTGTTGGTGCAATAATTGCAACATTTCCTCAATAATAATAATAATAATAATTAAAAATAAAAAAAAAAATAATAATGATGTTACGTAAACCAAAGGTATTTTTGCTCTGATAACATTAAAAATGAACAATTTTTATAATTCATTTATACATTAAATTAATAACTCATGTTTTAATTGCTAAGATATTCTGCGTAACCTTCAAAAAGATAAACAAAGCACACAGCCCAATTACTTCTATTCTATGCAATAATGCATCCTACTGATAGCTTAGTTTATACGGAAAGTATGTGCAAATGTTGTAAGAATGTGAGATTCTGGTAGAGAGAGTCCTTGTGGCATGGGAGAGATGCATTCTTGAGTGTGATTGTGGGCTGCATCAATGTAGACTGGAAATGAAATTGGAATGTCTTTTCTTTCTCTCTCCCTTTTGTTTTATGACTTCATCTGTCTAGTCTGTGTACTCCGATAAACCCAACTTGGACATAACGATGACTCTCGTATAGTCTCCTGTCATCTGAAACACCTTTCCAGCTACACTCTTACGTATTGATTTCGAAATTCACCGTCATATCATGCAAACATAAACTGACTCTCTTTGTATTGATTTTGTATTCTTTTCTATTCTTTTCAAGTAAAGCCAAACATTCGTCTGTACTTCCTCTACTAATGAATGCATGAAAATGTTTTTCCATTGTAGTTAGGTATGCAAAGAGTTATAAAAATTAATAACTAAAATTTACCGTAGTGGTGAGTTCTTGAGAGAGTTGTATCATAGTGATGCCTCCACATGGCACCCGCATAAGGATACAAGTAAGAAGGTGAGTAGCAGCCAGAGTTTCCGGTTCCGCCTCCACCGCCTCCGCCAGACCCAGACGCAGCTGAACCTGCTGATCCCGTACTGTTTGTGCTGTTGGCGGGACTTGTGGTCATTGTGGTGGCTGAGGAAATGGGAGAACTGGAGGATCCGAAATGGTGATGATGGTGATGATGAGGATTTTGGAGGGCGGATGCTGAGGAGGATGACCAGAGCTCGTTGTTGTGATGGTTGAGATTGGAATTGTTTCCGGTGCCACCCCCACCGCCACTGCTGTTGTTGTTATTGTTGCTGCTGCTAATTGAGATCTCTGAGGACTGGTGAAGGTGGGCGTGAGGATGGTGATGTGAGAAGGAAAAGGCTCGGGAGTTCATCGTGGCAGAGCCTTGACTTGGATTGCTGATGCTGCTTCTATTGCTACTGTTATTGTTTACAGCACTGAGGACCGCAGAGCCAGAAGAACTGCTGCGATGAGGATAATTACTCAGAGCGAACGAATTCGAGGTCCTCGATGGATTGTCTATGTCTATCACGTCGTAATGAGAACTTGATGAGTACATTAGCTGCGTCCACTGATTTTATCTTCGTACAAATAATGTCTTCGCACTTGTTCTAAATGTCAACTTTGCGTTTAACAACTCTTCAATGCTACTTTCGATTTCCCCTCTCTTGTCTGCAATGCAATTCAAAACAAACATAAATATTACATTATGCAACATTATAGTCATAGAAAATTAAACGCTTAGAAGAAGGGTTTCAGAAATTCATCTCATCCACTAAAATAATAAGTAATAATATTAACTACTCTTAAAATTCATACTAGTGCATATAGGGTAAACTTTTAATCATCAGTTTCTATAAGAAGTTTCTTTATGTTACTGGCATTTACTTAATTTCATGATTAATTAACTTAATTGCATACTACAAAACGACCAATATTCAAAAGTGGTCATCATACGCATGCTTTAAATATTTGCGTAGCCAATGTAGCCATTTTGTCAAAAAAGTTCATAAAGTTGGTTCTAGATTCTAGATGCATAAATGAGTGGACTCAATAATGACTCAACCCTACTCAACCTTCCTACTCAACTTTGAGAATGTTATTGTCAATAGCGACATTTCTATAAATGTTTGCAGAACAAACAGAACCATCATGCAAAAGACAGTTAATTTTATGGTTCATAAATATTAACAATTATTTCCATATTCACCATAAACGTAAACATGTCCCTGTAGTTTGCAATAGTCAAATCTTCTAAGAGACCAATGATGGAAAGGTGAGTGTCAGTGTCAGACAGTTTGTAAATACGTAGTTGCCAACCATCATGGATGTTTTCAACGAGGAAGGTGCTGGCTCAAATCCTCCATCAACTATGAACTTGGAAGACCTGATGGAAATGGCGAATGCCCAACCTGACAATCATGCCGCAAATCTACCTGCCGCAACGGCACAGCCAAGCATTGAAACATCCACCATGAGCATTCTACCCAACGAAGCCAAATTGAATCACAAACTTCCATTACATCGACGCATTGGTATTTCTCTTTTTCTTTCACACTATCCTCGTTTTCTCGTAAAACTAACATATATGTATATGTACTAATATCATTAATAATTAATTAATTTTATCTAATGTATCATGTCTTTTGGCAATCAATAAATGTTATTGAAAGAATATACTACTACTTGTTAAATGTGTTTGTGGAACTAGGAGATCTTCTGGATAAACAACTGTTCACAGACGTAGTATTTAAAGTGGGGGAGTCTGAGAGTGAGTGCTCAGCTCACAAACTCATATTGGCTCTGGCCAGTCCCGTCTTTTCCTCAATGTTTTTCAGTTCGTTGGACAGTCTCTGTGTTATTGAAATACCCGATTGCCATCCTGAGGCTTTCCAGGCTCTCCTTCAAGTACGTACAACCTCTTTACAACAAAATGTTATTTATTGCGTGAATTTATAGTTTTCCGTCAGTCTAGCTGTGTTCTGTGTTCCCGTCTTTAAGCTTCTTCGTTTTATTTTAGCTTACGCAATGTTGAAATACAGTAAGATATTTTTTGCATTTCCGTTGCATACTTTATCCCGCATTTACCACGGACTTTACTAAAATTATACGAATAATATGAGAAATCTATAGTAATACGAAGAGTAGCAGATTGTTTACTGAATACATCTAAAATCTACCATGCTGCACAAAGTCGTTTATTGAATGTTTGTTTCACTTGAAACTTTCAACTTTTTGTTTGACTTTTTTATTAGTTCGTTTACAAGAACGAAGTGTCATCCTTGCGAACCGAAATGGCTCCAGAGATTCTTTACGCTGCAAGGAAATACTCTCTGAAAGGATTAGAAGATGCGTGTCTGATCCACATGAGCTCAAATATCACACATGAAAATGTATTTGAGATTTTACAATGCACTCGTCTCTACGACTTGAATGCGTTGGAAGCAGACTGCTGGGAGTTCATAGAAGAAAATCCTAAACAAGTTCTAACCTTTCATTTGTCTCAGCTCGAATTAGACATGCTCTTGCTCATTGTTCGAAGCGATCGACTCAAAGTTGTAGAAACGGATTTATTCGAAATCGTTTTACAGTAAAGCTACATATAAATACAGATTCAAATGCTACTTACTTATTACTAGAACCCTTTGCTCCGAAACAGTAATTTTGCTGGTTTAGTAATTATCCTAAAAGTTGGCTATACTGTGGTTATAACTCATCTGGTCCATGTACATATCTGTATATTCATTATATTCATTGAATTTACATATTCACTGATTCTAAAATATACAAAATACACGCACAGTCGCCGTTACGATTTTGGATTCGTACCTATGTAGTATGTATTACTGTTGCCAATTCACGCACACCATCAAAGAGCTCTAATAACATTACGTAGAAAAAAACATAATGAGAAGAGAGATAAATGAAATATTTGAAATTAAATGTAGATGGTCCGAGTTGGAATGTTCTCAAAAGAACTTGGAGATAACTCTGGAGAACAAGCGAGTGGTTGCAGAAAAGGCGTTTGATCTGATTCGCTACACAAATATGAATCCTGTGAGTTTTGTAGAGAAAGTTGTCACCACAGGCATTCTCTCTACAGAGGACACAGCAAATATTTTCGTAAATATGCATTCGGCACCTGGCAATAAACCGGAAATTCGCTTTAATACGGAGAAACGGACTCCACGACCAGACAAATCTAAATTGCTTGGAACCGAGAGGGGTGTATTTCAATTCAACGCAGACTCACCACTCAATGTCCTTAACTCATCGTAAGCATAATTTACTATTACTTAACTAAAGTCCAACTTTCGTTTAACCTGAGTGCGGCTAATACCCTATAAATTGTAATGGCGACAGGCGGAGAAGGCATAGACCCAGAAGAACGCTTATTAGCAATAATGCCTAGCAAACCTGGGATTCACTTTAGGAAAGCGACTCCATGACAACTCTTTTTGGTGAATGCTGTGGAAGTCTTGTTGGATATGAACTGAAATGCAAACATTAACCTCAAAATCTCCAATTAGTTTAGTTGTTAGTCCTTTAGGAACGTTGATACTTTTATTACATACTAAACCTTGCAAGTAGTAGAAATGTATTTTTCTTTGATTGTCTCAATATAAAAGTATTTCTATGTACTTCTCGTAATTTATGATAGTCATACCACACCCTGAAATCCTTAAGAGAATAAAAATCCTTCAGTTGAACATTAAGTTTTTCTACGTTGCTATTTAATCCGTCCCTTTTATTTGCAAGACAAAAGTGATCGGTTTTTGCTATTAGAATCACCTGAAGACGAAATGAGCAGCAGAAGTAGTAAAAGTAAAAGCAAAGACACGGAGTCAAGTGCTAGTAGTAGTACTATCACTCTGAAGAAGAAAGTTTCCAGCGTTTCTTGCATTGGTGACTCGAAACAGATCAAAGTGAAAGACTGTCCTGGAAAGAAGAAAAAGTTCCCTTGCAAAGTGATGCCACCAAGGAGCCTTCGTCAGCGTGAGTTACTAGAATCCTCAGGAGATTACACACAAGGTCAACTAATCAAAGAACGCAATCAACCTACGAATAAAAAAAGTCGGAAAAAAGAATCCTCATCTTCCACCAGTAGCTCATTGGACGATGAGAATTTCGCAGCTCAACCTCTGCTCAAACAACGTCTAGGTTTGTTTTTCCCCTTGTTAATTTTTATTGATTTAAGAAAACACACACAGAGATAAGTAGAAACGTAGAGTTTGATGTTAAAAATGCAGTTTGAGATTAGAAAATCAAAAATAGACCAGGACAAGCAAGACAAGGCGAATCTTTTTACAAGCGGGGACAAGAGAGACAGACTCATCATCTCAGAACCAACAGAAACAAATTGACCTCATTCACAAACAGACACTTAAAGCTCAGAAATAAAAACTGTATAATGATCTGTCATGCACCATCATTCTGGTTCGAGAAATATTTTAATGGATTCATTAGCCAGTCTCTCTCTCTCTCTGTCTCTCGTCCACATTCTACAAGACATAATAATATTGCTATCGCCTTGTGCTTGCCATCGTTTTGTATGCATTGTTAAGTAGAAGTGAATTAAAACTACTTCATGTATATTTTAGAGACTCAGAAATGCTTGTTTGCATTTCTACACACACACACATAGCTACAGCTATAAGAGCTTGCAGAAAGATATGTAAATGCACATTAGTTGGTGGTAGAAGTGGGAATGGACGCAGTTAGTGAGTAATGCACATAGCGTGGTGGAGTGATGTGGATTTAGCACGAAGGCAGATCGAAATCCTAATGGCTGATCTGAGCACAGAACTAACACAAGGGAATTCATTACATGCAATACAAGGTCTAATGAAAAGAATTGAAAAAGTTAGGGTAGCTCTGTGGCAAAGAACGCGAATATCGTTATAGAGCTATATTTCTATAGGTATAGCAGAATAGGCATATGGCATGTTATGCCACACAAATGCTTGGCTGTGTCTGAATGTGCTAAGCGTTGTTAGTCTCACAGGGCAGAAAGTAAACCTACCTCTATTTACCTTTTACCTTCCAACTGCTCAGTCCCACTATACATCATCCATGTGTTCAGCATTGTGTTCTGTGCTTTGCATTGTCCTGCCTGAATTATCAGTGTCATGTCAGACTGCGAGTCCCATTGTCAGTACATGAGCACAATTCACCAATCACTGCCAAAGAAAAGGAATTGTGGGCTGGTAGTAGCAACACTACACAAAACACAACGGAGATGTAGATGAGATTTTTTTATCACAACAACTGAGCAGAACAACAGAGCAAAGTACAAATAGACTTGTTCCACCACAGCATGGCACGGCATTTCTGTTTCTCCTCACGTCGTCGTCGCTTATTTGCTCCTAACAACTCCTATGCTCAAACAAACAATCAAATCTTGCTCTATGGAAATATTTTTCCATTCTCATAATTTACCTTCTAAGTCACTCACAATTCAACACTACCTATATTCTACTCTTTATAAATGTGTACACTTAACACTCATGTGTGCAAACATAATTTATGTGCAGATAAATCCAAATCTTTCTCATACTGCAACACTGCCAATGATATTCAGCATTGTAAATTATTGCCTTATTGCAAATAGCTAATCCTATATGTACCTATTTATGCATACAAAGTATTTAACGCGTATTACTGTAGTAGTAAAAAATATTGTTATTCTTGCTACTTGATGCTGATACTACATCTCATTTCTTATAAATATATTTCAATATGCTTATAAAAATGATTATTGCTTACATACATTTTTTTATAAATGAAGGTGCTAAGTAGCAATGAGATGATAATGAAGTTATATTAAGAAATTAGAACAATCACAATTACAAATCTCAAATAAGACACTGTTTGTGGAATATCTAGCCAAAGTTGTGTAGGTGCAATATGCATTAGCTGGAATGCAGCCATTTTCATATCTGTCTGTGTGGTGTGGAATATGTGTGGAATATCCATCATAAGCGTAAAATCGTTTTTTGCTGCTAGGTCGGTTTAATTCAATTAGGTATAGTTTTATACGTTTTTGAAATTACTGCATCACTCGTCAATAGGCATATGTAATTTATTAAAGCTGATGTGTATTAAAAGGATACAGTAATGCAGCTAATACTATGTAGGTACATTAGATTCTGTAAAATGTTTAATGTTGCTAAATACGGTAGCTTCAAAAATATTTTAAGTGATTACTTGCTGAATTTATGTGGAAAAGTATCTTATTGTTATTGCTGACATTCCTGAGACTGATTTAAAGCATATGATTTGAAGTTTGGGTAGGAGACTCAAACTCTTATAATTTATTGCAGTTTTTTATTTGTTACAGGCTACCTTTACGAAAGGAAGAAGTACACAGACGTGTTGTTCCTGGTGGGTAGACTGGAGGAAAGTGTTGAGGCTCACCGTACCATTTTAGCCTCGGCCAGTACAACTTTTCAGAAAATGTTTTATGAGTCCAAGTCTCTTTTTTCAGATGAGCACGACAAGTTTGTGGTGCGTGAGCCAGACTGCTCTCTCGACTCGTTCAAAGTTTTCATCAAGGTACATATCTCCCATCAATACTCAATCCTTCATTAATGCACCCATCCTAATGCTTTTCTACCTTCATACGTAGAAATATTGTTACTGTCTTTTGCAATTACGCAGCAGTTATATAATAAGTGCACCAAGTACCTACCTAACCCTACCAAAGCTGAAAGCAACAACACTCAAGGCAATATCCGATTGAAGTAAATTGTACCTGTATATAGAAACCTCAGCCATTAACTGGATTGTTTAAGCACACAACCGGCACTGACAATAGCTAGATGAGTTTAGATAGTTGTAAAAATCTCTCCATTCATTGCTTAATGTGTTCGTTGTTCTTTACAGCTTTAAAGTATGTAGTCATAATTTAAAATAGCAGTAGAACTCTGCAAGAACTACTCCTGTGAGAAAAATGGATGAGCAATTATTTTATTTTTTTATCCGCAGGGCATTTACACGAATGAAATTCCCATCTCTTTAAATCTATCCATGTCTCTGGACGTGTTTAATTTGACTGAGAAGTACTCGGTGATATTTTTGGAGGACGAGATCGTGAATCACATTCAGAATTCTGTGACCGTGTCAAATGTGTTTGAAGCTCTGAAAGTGTCCACCAGTACCATTCGGTTGACTTGTATGATTCCTGTCTGTTGGAAGATCGTAGAGGAACACACAAGTGCCGTGTTGGAGCATCACATTGAAACTTTGGACCCGTCTACTTTCACTCGAATTCTAGAAAGAGATCAGTTGAATTTGGAAGAGATAGAATTGTTCCAGTTTATGGTCAAGTGAGTCCCTCTCGGCATTACAAATTATAAATTACTATAACCATCATTAACAGTCAGAGCTCTAGAATTATTTATTCAATATGCTTAACCACTTTGAAGATTGTGGTGATATTTGATTGTGTAATATGCATTACAATATTAAGTAGGCTGTAGGCGAAGTATATGATGCGCCACACTAAAAGAGTAAGAGAGAAGCTTCACTTTAACGCTTCGTCTCTTTTAGTGGGGTTTCTTGTATCTGAGAAGAATACAAGGTTGGATAATGACATGACACATCATTTCCCATTTTTACACAAGCAAAACTGCTAATTAGCTTTAGCTCTCTTCGTTTCGCCTTCTCCTGGCTTGAGTGTGTGTGGAGTAGATAGCTTTGGATGGCAAAGGTTTTGACAGGTTAATTTTGCACTCATTTGTGGGATTTTATCAGGCACTTAGCAGATGCATTAGTTAATACCAGTAGCTGGCTGTTGGCAGTGCAGTTAATATTTAATATTTATGAGGCTCATCATATTATTACGATCCTATCTTCTGGTTGAAATCCTAATTGTAATGATGATGGGAATGGCGATGGCTATCTCCCAATTGTATCTGACAACAGATGGGCAGCCGTCCAATGCAAGCGTCGTGCCTTGAAAACCACAGGCAGAAACAAAAGGCAAATGCTCGAGCCTTTCCTCAAGTACATCCGTTTCGTCAATATGGGAATGACGGCTTTCAACGATGTCGTGCTTCCCTCCCGCATTCTCGAACCCAAGGAAATTCATGACGTTGCGTCGCATCTTTCAAAACATCCAGAAATCGAAAACAGTTCCAGCAACACAAAAACTTCCGTGAAAACCAACAAACCATCAAAGAAATCTAAAAAACCTGGAAGAGTCAAAAGCGCCATTGATATCACAAGTCGAGAGTCCTTGCAGTCACATTTGACTAGCGATAGTGCAATTGTCACCAGTGGAAGGAAACCCGCTACTTCCCCGAATAAACTAAGGACTAGAAAGTAAGCCCCATATTTCCCTATATTTTTTAAATTCCAATTTTGGACTGCGTTAATTGTTTTTTGTTGCAATTTTGAATATAGAAGCACGAATAAGACACGGGTGGCAAAGCGTGGCTCAGTGACGCATCGTTGAATCCAATCTTCGTAAATAATTGGTTCATTTTTATTAACTGGATGTTGAACAATAGCGCTTGCACTATTTTGGACTAAAAGTAAGCAGGAACATCCAAATTGAATTTCTAGTTCCGTAACATTACTAACTGCGTGGGTACGCAATGTCAAAATTGTTGTGTCAATATATTGTAGCTACATAAAAATGATTGTTAATTTGAATTGTGCTTAATGGTATGATAATTTGAAGAAATCCATGACCCATCCGAATATAAATGCAAATATAAAGTACACGCTTCGTTATCTCTTTTCACTTTTCTGCAATGAAGTTAAATCTTTTTTATTCTGAGCTTACATAAACAACTTAAATTTGTTATAGATAAGGATTTTAGTACCACCCAGGGTTCAAAAATAAGTGTAATCTTTATAACCATATCATATAGACGTATGTATTAGTGCATTAAAATCTTCTTCATAGTTAACTCAAGTACAAGTATTTGAATAACAAATGTTTATTTTTCTCAATTATCCGACTGAATAAAAAAGTAATGCCGGAAATAGTAATGAATAAAAGTTGATCTGTGAGAAAAATCTGGCTACAAATATACGGAATTTTTTGACTGTGTGTTGAAGAAGTAAGCGAAAGAGGTTGGAAATCTTAATTAAGGAGACTTGTTATGTATATGGCCATTATTGAGTGTTCAGTTCTGGTAGAGCAGTTGTATGTACGTAAATTTTGTAGTTGTAAGGAAAACAGCATGACAAAGCGGCAAGAATGAAGGGAGCTCATTAATTAAAGATGAATGTTCTCCAACTATATGCAGCACAATTGCAAGTCTTTTTACGCAAACTCAAACGAAGTTGAGAGAGTTGGAAGGAGTAATAAAGCAATCCAGAAGAAGAAGAAGAAGACGAGAAGTGTGGAGGAATTGTAGGAATATTTTCGTGGTTTGTGTAGTCTAATGAGATGAGAACCTGTGCAAGGCTCCGCTCTGGAGTATTTCTGTTGTTTCGTTTCTCTAGCGTGAGTTGTTTGTTATGCGAAGCGAGAAAACCTCAGAAAAAGAAACTACCGAAACAGCTCACTTAATTAAAAGTGCAGCAAATACATTTCGAGTTCTAAAGAGAGAGAAGACCATCTCATCATCCATTCCACAAAACACACTCCACTTCCACTCAATTCACAGCTCCAGTAACTAAGGAAAGAAAATTTATGCGAATTCTTTCCAATGCCATTCATTACGGTATGTTACGCTTACGCTGTCTTGTCTATTTCTTAACCACAACTTGCAATAAGCCGAACAACCAGAGAGAGAGGTAATCCAAGCTTCGTCTTCGGTGTTATATTCTTCTTCTTCGACTTCTTTAGCAGCAACTGCTAAAGTGAAAAATGCAGTAACTCGCTGAAGCCAGACTGTGAATGCCTTCTGCTGACAATAGGAGCTGAGAGAAGTGGAATGAGTGCTAGTAGTGGCTTTGCTTGTTCCTTTCTTCCGTTAACATTAAAACTTTTCTGTTCCGTTCTATTCTGCTGCTCCTCACGAGGAGGGCCACATTATAACTTCACCTAACCTACTGACTGCAAGTTTTTCATGCAGATATTCCCATACAAAGAGAGCTTAATGTGCATAATAGTAGTTACCACCTTCTGCTCTCCCTTTCCTAAAAATCCGAAACACTAATTATTACTACACTACATCCAGAACTTATTCACTCAACTTAACTCATTCACCAGCTACGTATTTCATTCACACTACGTCACATAGCCATTGTACACACAACACACACGGATTACTACTTAACTTACGATTATCTGTAAAAAGTCAATAAGGCTAACAAGATTCAGTTCTGCATCTTTTTACAAACATTCACATCGGTTCAGTTGACTTTGCAGTCGGTTCGCTCTGTGAACATTGAACATGTGGAACCCAACCACACTTTTAAGAAACATTATTGCTCCTAGTACTTCTGATGTCTTACCTTAAGCCAAGGAAAGATCAGATGGCATAGCACACACAGAGTAAACTGCCTATAATATCATTACAGAGCTTCATTCACTTGAACATGTGGGTAGGCATTTCTGAACAAATGCACTTATTGCGTATTGCACACGAACTAATAGAAGTGGAGTACATGCAAAGTTAACCTTTGTGGGATTTTTAACACCATTGCTTCTATTAGAGTCTAATGGGAACTCGCAAGCAAAAGAAACCAATTCAAGCGAAGCGTATCCGAACACAGCAACGGATAACTCGTATTTGCATGACAGATATTCCTATATGCCTCTCTTCTCTAATGCTCTTCGTTGTGGCATCGTTATTTGTTACAATTTGCATAGCGGGGAGCCATAGCCGTGGAAAATTGCTCAATTTTTCATCCTGTGCCAACTAATTAATTATTCTGCTTTACATTACCCCTTCCATTTATACCTTCTTCCATTATTTCTACTCGTGTTTCGTCTTGCGATGCGAAATCTAATTCTAAAAAAACTAATTAAGCATTTTGTCTAATGCTACTGTGTACATACCTCTACTGTAGTTTATTTTATGTCCAATTATAAACCAGAAGCTATTTAACTTTAATAACAATTAAATATTATAATTTGATGAGTTCATGATGATTTACAGCCTCGTTTCGCAGATTTGCTATAAGTGTGAGAGCAAGCTAAGAGGTTTTACAGTTGTAGTTGTTTGTTGTATCAAAGAAACATTTGGCACATTTTTACGCAATGGAATACTCGGATTAAAGTAAAACAAATATCATCTGGGCAATAGCTGCAGTAAATTACGTTTTAAATGTGCGAAGAGATGAATGGGTTAATGTTTCCACGAATGTGTTCATCTCTGCCCCAAACAAGATGATGCAGATGGCTGTACTACACAAAAATAAGGTAAAGCTGAATATTTACGTCCAAGAAAATTCCTGAGTAGTGAAGTTAAGGAGAAAAAGCAAAAAGAGTGTAGATAGTGACGAATTGTGTGTTTGTAAAATGTGGATTATGTGTGTTTGGTGTATTTGTATTTTTGTGGTGTGAAGAAGCGTCTAATTTAGAAGGAAGGCTCATTAAAATCCCATATGGGTTTGCCTGTCTCAAGGAAAGTGGAAGAGGAAGCCTTAAAGGTAGAAAGGGAAAGTGAGGAATTTTCTCGAAGGTAATTGAAGTCAAAGTTTGAGAGATGTGTCCATTTCGGGTGTGCTGAAAGGTCATTAGAGTCGAGAACAAGACTTGAAACCTTCAAGAATGCCTTTCTGGAAAAAACTTGCCACACTACGGACGACTTAGCAGATAAGTTATGACCAAAAGTCTCGCTCCCTAAAATTTACCACACTTATCTATTCGCACATCATATGCAGCAACATTGTAGTAAATACTTCGGATCTTTCCTTCCTCCCATCCTCTTTCCAACAAACTTCTCATCTTCCTAAACACTTCCAGCTCCATTCCACGTAAAACACACAACTCTGTACGCGTCTCTCTACTTCTTCGTTTGTATACGATATAAATAAATAAGTAAATTAAAGAGTACTCTATTTACAATGCATTTACATTACAGTGAACTTTAGTTACTTCGTCTAGTCGAAATAAGAAAGTGATGTGATCTTTACTTGTTTTCTATTACAAATATTCATTCGTGTAATACTTATCTAAGTGTATGATATATGTTGCCATACATTTACACTTTTAAGTAAACACACGAGTCATTTTTACCATAAAATAGAAAACAGCTTAGAAAAAGATACGACCTGCCTCGCCCTATAAGGCAACAAGCCAATAATTATAATGCATACCTATAGGTTAGCTATGTTGTATATTTGTAACAGTAATTTCTACATTGGCCATACATATTTATAAGCTTCGTTGAATTACTTGTTGTACTTTATAAGAACTCTGCAAGCGTGTTTGTGTGCATACCTATATTTATACACTGTGCTATGCTTTACACACATATAATGTTGGGGATAGAATAATAACGGTTATTTGAGAACAGCCAAGTGTATAGAAACTGTTTGAGCGAAGAAGTTAAGAGAAGGAGAGAGAGACTTGAAGGACCGAGCCGGTCGTGGTCGGTCGCGTGCCGAAGAGCGGACTTGATTTTTAAACACACCCAGGCGCATAGCTGAAGGAAGGCAGAGAAAAAATGTGGGGCTGAAAGAAGACACCGACAAATGTCTACTTACACTTACATTACACTACACAGTTACTTACTTGACACGAATCGACTACTTGCCGACCGCACTGCATTACCCTTCAACCAACAGTCTCCCTTCACATAAAGTCAAATGAACTCACTCCCAGTGTACTTTACGAACCAACTGTACTTAACTCCTTCTTTATATTCAAACCAAGGCTCTCGCTCCGTCTATTCGACTTTAAGCACGGCAGACGCTCTTTGTTAACACTTAACCCTTTCTTTATGCAACTGACTCTAATTGTACACAACTTTAAACAGTATCCCTGAACTGTGAACTTATTTATAGGATCTGTCCCATTACACTTCAAGTAGCTCAAGTACTCACTTTTCTTTATTATTCACTTCTTTTACTTTTCTCAACCTTCTGTGCATTACTTAAACTTGAATGTGTACGGTAAAATATTTGACTTAGCGTAGTAAAAAAGGCAATTGTGCACTTCATTTTGATACCCTGCTAAATGTTTACCGAACAACCAGACGCCTGGAAATTTTCCTTATTTTATTTTTTTGCAGTTGAGAAAGTAGTATTTACAATTCAAAAGCTTTCTATATTAAACTAATAAAATAAACTACAAATCTGACATTTATAGTATTCTTCAGACATTGAGTGATATATTATATGAATATGAATATTGTATTTGCAAACATACAGTGCAGTAGGTCTTCGTCTTACCTTAAGAATGCTACCTTTTCTTCTTGTGTTCATAATTTTTAATTTTGAAACAACTTGAGAAATGGTTATTTCATACCGTACTAGTATACATTTCATTTAATAATTACGATAAATTATTTTTCGTCAATCATGTATGTCCCCTCGTATTTTTACCCACAGTTCAATACAATATGCAAGTCCGCATAGGAAAGTGTTGTACATTGCATGCATTTTTACAAGTAGTGTTTCTGTTTATTGAAGGGTCTTACTTAGTTGTTTTTATTTGTGATTGTTGCCTGTGGACTTATAATGGCGTGACTGTTGGGCTTTTATCTTCGGAGATATCTTTGTATTGTGTCACGTCCGACATCCATTATTTTTACTACAATAAACAATACACACTAAAAGCTACCTTATAAGGACTGTGGACTACGCTACTTGTCACTAACTAACTGTCGCCGACTACTACGGCTAGTAGGTGTTCAGAGCGCGTACTCAGACAAATACCTGCCTCTGCCTCCCTCTGAAACACTCCAAATCCCTCGCTACTTTTATCCAACCAGATATATCATTTCTCTTCTCTAACTTTACACTCAGCCCGATCCTTTATAGTGAGTACCTTAAATGTTTAAACCCCTGCGTGGTATGCTAGGTACATAATTCCCTTAAAACTGTTTTAACTGCAATCTAAACTTCAAGTATTTATACTGTATTTAAATGCACACCCATATTCATATCATGTATATGTTTAGTTACCTGTACAAATACATACATATAGAGTAGTTAAGTTTAAACAAGCAGGTATAACTACTTATAGTAGAAATGTATAAATATGTGTTTTATTATTTGAAACACAGCTTAATGTGTAAAGCCACCCAGTCGTAAAGTTCCACTAGACTAGGATTAGGATTACAGATAGAAAAGTTTAAGCTACCGTAAGTTATTTGTATCTTTTTTAAATACTTGTTAGTAGCTCCTGGTCATTTCGCCTCTCCCACACGCACACTTCGTGTTCAAAACTTTGAACGACAACAGTCCACACTCAAACTGCCATTTAAAATGGAATTCTGGAGTAATTCCTCCATCTTAACCACTTTTACAACGAGTCTATTAACAAATGCTAATTCCTTTATCTTACTATACTTCCCAGATCCAATGCTAACCCAGATTGAAAACGGAATTTTACTATTTATTTACCAAGCCATTTACTAATGTTATCAAAGTAATTTTTTGTGTGTTTGTGTTGTGTGAATAATTTAAATTGTAGGAGAGGAAATGATTTCCTTGCATGAAGGAAAGTAGATGAAGACGATAAGACCCAACAAGACGTGAGCAAGTAGCTGCATAAATGCATTTAGGAACATCTTGATTTGATTATTAGCCATGTTTTCAATCTTCTTGGCCTATAGCGCTTTTATACTTCGCTTATCTTTTCCTGACATCAGCCACAGTCACACATTTAACATTATTAATTTTCGTGATGACATAATTCTCGGAGGAAATGAGAAAAGTGCAGCTGTGCCTGAGAATACGTAACTCTAGAATTGCGAGAATTTTCAGTTAGTCTTTCCAGACAGCTAATAACAAGAAAGACTTGACACAATAATTCACACAAGGTATTCGCTCATTACGCCGCTAATCAACCAGATGATAATGAATCCAATTCCATTTTCTCCCAGATGACACCAACTTAGCAATTCACACCCCTTCAGACAAACACGTACCTTACGACTTACGACCTTACCCCATCACGCAATTTTTTCCTAATTAACTTTAATTAAATTAATGTGACTTCAATGGATGTTTGTTACTTAGTTTGTTTAAAAGCCGTTTTGTGGGCAAGTAAGTTTCATGCGCTACATTACAACAATAACAAGTGACCAACCCCAACCCTTTCCTCTTGTAAAATGATAACCGATTTAAGGTTGATCATTTAAAAGAGTTCATCTTAAAATAAGTTTTCTTAGTATTGCATTTATATTAATAATGCTTGTACAGATATGTACCTATCTATACCTACCTGATGAGTAGTATTTAATCGTTACACATTATTGTCAGGTATATTGCTGCTATTATTGAAGTGTGGATAGTATTAGTGCGATATATAGTGTGTTAAGACGACGGAGGTATCTAACGTAAAGAAAAGTGTATGTAATGTAAGTAACCTTAAATCCGGTTCATGTCTCACTCTCTGATTGTCTCATTGATGTGCTGCTGCAATTGCATAATTAACACCACCCGAACCAAACTGCAACTGCACACTCACTCACTCAGGTGGATTCAATTCAATGTACTCGTAGATAGTCCGTATAACGAATATTCCTAGAATGGATAAGGTGGAACAGCTAAATAGGTTCACTAACACTGTCTTCAGTCTTGTCTTAATGAATTTACTGGTTTGTTGGATATTGTGTGTGTTTGAGTAGAAAGTGCTTGCAATCTCATCCTCTCGCAGCTACACGGACACCACTACTGACTGACTGACTGTCAGTCTCCTTTGCATTTCAAATGTTCACTGCTGTGAACCGAAGTGGACAAGTAACAAAGTAACAATCAGCTAAAAAGCCACTACGTGTAATGTAGTGGTGGTTGTGGAATTGTTGACATTTGATTCGTATCAATCTGTCTGCAGTAGAATGTGCATTGTGGTGGGAGAATTGCTACTCTCAATTAAAACAGAACGCGTAGAGTAATGAGAGAGAATGAGTGAGAAGACTCATTCAATATTATTTCCTTCCTTATCAACAAAGACGGCGACTGTTCTGTGGAACTGCACTGTGAGTGTGGAACCTGAACTACATAGAATGGAATGAGAGATGAGATGGTAATCGCAGAAGAGATTCAGATAAAAGTCTACACAAATTGTTTTATTTTTACTGTGTATGGTGTGTCGTGGTGCTTGAGGTGGTGTGGTAAGGACAAATTATGCGATGTGTGGCAGACTGAAGGAAGAACGGTGTTGGTACGGGGAGAAGTGGTTGGAAGATAATGTTTCTGACGGACAAGTGCCGAAGAAGTGGTGAGTGGTTTGGAAGAACAAGTGGCTGTGGAGGAGACGACTTGGATTTACTAAAAGTATATCGCATCTCTGCATCTTTCGCTTGGCAAGTTAAGTAAGCGTGCAGTATCAATGTATCATACACTATAAATAAATAATATGTAACGAGATAGCTGGTAGAATGCACAGACGAGTCTTGAGACAAGAAGAGGTAGCTGTTTGTAAGTATTAAGGGTAATGTGTATGCAGACATCTCCTTGGAGTTTTACCACAGCTACTCCCTATAGGCACAGAGCACAGCACATAAGTCACGCTGCGTTAAGTCCAACAGCACAACTCTTCATCAATGCAATTAATAAAAGTCTCAAGAGATTCAAGTCGCAACTTGAGAAGAGCAGAGCCACAACAGTGCAATTCTATTTAGTGTTTGTAAATCTAGTTTATTTGTCTAGCACGATATTATTGTATGTACTTATGTGTGAGTAGATGTATGTGTATGTGTGTGGTGAGTATAATCAAGAAGGAAAAATTGCCTATCTTAATTGCCTTTTCTTTCTAAAACCCGTCTTCTAAAGCTGCCCAAGTACTTAATGCTCTTATTCACTGAGTACTCTGCGAGAATTTTAGATCCTATTGCTGATATTTGTGCGGAGGATCATTATTATTACAATGTGCGTGTAACACCACTACCTGCCTCCTACTTGATACTTGGTAGGTATTGTATTTACAGACTCAGAAGATTAGAAGACGTGTGATGTGCATGTGTCTGCATGGTGGTTCGTAGTAGCAGCAGTTTTATTTTCTTTGCTACAACTCACAACAACTAAGATAAGACCTAGAGAAAAGAATGGAGTAAATTCTGTGTATACTTTATTGTTTCTGTTTTAAAATTTAGGTTAATAGAAATGGCTTTGTGAGAAGGATGTAAACACATCCTCTTTGTTAATTATACTCACCTCTGCCTTTTTACAATCGTTTTACTATAACATTAAAATTATAGCAATTCCACAGTTACCATTTTTCAAGCAAGCAAGATCAATACATTAAGAAAAGAATTTTGATTCCATATAGTAGTGCAGATAAGCACTTCTGTTTACCAGGGAAGAAAACAAATTCCTAAATTCTTTCACCAACTCCTTTGATTGTTTGGGAAGAGTAATTTATGAGACTTGACTGTAGTGCGCTGAAGGGAAGGAATAAAGTCGTAAATTGTAAAAGTGTCTGATTTTCGGACCCACCACCTCACCATCTTCCCAGATGATGGCAGTTGATAAAACAATTAGCAACTGAAATTAGATTTACAATGCTCCTATCTCTCTCAACTCATCTCTACGCGTTTACGACATGTTGCCTTTTCCTTAAACAGCCACCAACCAGATTCACAGTTTATGATGTGTGGTCCTAAATTATTTCAGAAATGCACTTGTCTACAAAGTCTTCGATTCAGTACACAAGAAGTCATTTCTTCTGATGATTTGTCATCCATAACAGAACAATGAATGATGAAAGCATTGTAAATCTTCCGTGCATGAGATGATGGACATACTTCTCGCATTTTGAACAACATTATAGTATTTATGTACATAGTTTTAATGTGCACAAGTAACTTAAACAGATAAACTATTATGTTGTGTAAAGAGTAATAGTAAGGACAAAATAAATATTAATCTAATATGTCTCAAGTGCATTAATACCACACGCCACAATAGTGCTTGCTGATGCTTCATTGACTCAAGAACGGCAATGGCAGTGGGGTATTCCTGTGGAGAACTCGCAGACGAGTATACAAATACTTCAGAAATGACAACGTCCGCGTTTATTGACAAGAACATTTAAGGCAAAAGCCATAAATTACATTTGAGCAATAGAACAGCGACTAGTTTACAAAACCCTTTTCAATCTCGTGGTCTGGATTCCTTACTAAGTGACTATACGGATAAAGGAAAATCCATCATCATAATAATGTCAATTCTTGCCACACTCCTTGCAAGAGCAATCCCCAAGACATCTCAATGCAAACAATATTAACATTTTTTTCTACCCAGTACTTCCTGCTAACAGTGAACTTTAATCAAAAACAAAAATAGGAAAGTTTATTTGAATGTGCAGTCTAATAATGTACTTTACATGATATTACAATATTTTTGGATATGAATGGATTGTGCAATCTACCTATGTAAAAAAGCGAATTGTATTTTAGGAATTCGCATTACTCATATTGATGAGAATACAAATTGACTTTTCTGTGTTAAGATGCACAGGTAAGTCATTGAGAGTGACATGCAAATATGGATTGCAGGAATGATTAGCTAAGCACACTAATAAAGACCTGAATGTTTAGCATAGCCATTTGCAAGTTGTAAGGACGAGTAAAAATGAATGAATTTGTATTGAGTGTGACGATGTGCTTGTGGTTTAAAAAATAGTGGCGCCTGAGATAGGTCTGACTCCGGTCTGAGAGCGTACGGTATAAGCTAATGGAAAAAGTTGGTAGGGCCACACAATAAGGGCAGCAGACAGGTAGGCCTCTGCCGAAGACAGAGAGCGACGAGAGAGCTGTGGACCTGTCCTCTCCTAATTGCCCCACTGTCCCAAACATCGAAAGACCATTTGACTAATTGCTCCCCGATCCATCCTGCTCTCCTCTCTTCGGCTCCCTTCATCATATCTCGATAACCCAACCACCACCACCGTCTACAACAAATATAACTCCGCTCTCCCTACTCACCGTCTCATCATCTGCCAGCCTCTGCAACGTCTACAAACAATATTACGTGCTCCTTCTATACACAAATACGTCTCCTGCTACTCTCACAAAACACTCATCTACAATAAATACACAACATATTGATAAGGCAACCTATCGACCATCTAGACACATTTACATCACCTGTGTCATTATTACGTAGGTAAGTATGTCCCCGCACCAGAACTGGACAGATACTTCTTTGCGCCACTATATTTCTCCGCTTAAAACGAGAGCTACTAATGCTAAAGGCATTTGTCCTGTTCTCTTGTCTCCTGTGCACATAAACAGCAAAAGCCAATCTTAAGAGCCAATCCTAGAGTAATCGAACTTACTGCACACACAATACGTAATGGATATAACGTAACGTGTACAGGTAGTAGTAGTCCGTACGTGTGTTGTGTGTGTAGTGTAGAAATAATCTAGTAGAATAGACAAACAAGTGAGATGTCCTCTGCAAACACACAACGCATTGTCTTTACACGCTATAAGCAGTAAATAGCTACAAAGTTAATGGTTGTGTATAGAACTATCTGCAGCTGAAACTGGCCGGCCAACAAACCCCCCAACTACTTACAAGAGACTTACATTACAACCTTTAATTCTTAAACGACTCGACACTTGACTCGACTTCTTTTCTATACAAGAGCTTCGTCAACCCAATGCAATGCATTACTATCCCTATCGGTTATATGATATGTTTTGTATATGGGTAAGTGATGCATACGTATGTACATACATTGTCTGTCCATAATACTACAATACATTGCAATTCAGCTCCGAGGTATTTGACAAAATTCTTAGTGTTGTTCTGTGTTCGTCCTTTGTATATGACTGTCGAAGCATATAAAGATCTGATGTGACATTTGTTTTGATCTCAACCTGAGGAGTACCTATATGGCTTATAGCATTACACTACTAGTGCTTATAGAGATGACTATTGGTATAGGGATCTGTGTATTGGAAATGTGTAGTGTTTGGTGGAGAGAGGAAATTTATCGAAGAGAAGAAGTGAGGTGAGCTCATCTACCTTGCCTTTCCTTGAATTTGCAATGCAATAATGTTGTGTACGTCAGGTAGGTATGTTATGGACATGTAGAATTGTACATGTAGCCAAAGGCAGTACTTAAGTAACAAAGTACAGAATTCCTTTCAATGCTGCGAGTGAGTGTAAACTGGCCTGGTATAGACTTCTGCTGATGAGTTACAACTGTTTCAAATGTTATGGGGAATTTGCTCTGATACACAAAACAACACGACGTGAAATGACAAGCTCCTCTACTCCAAATGTACTGTACATTACTCTCTTTTTTCCCTCAGACGAAATACTATGCTAATGCTGCCTAAAAATGGCAACAATTAGGTTGAACTCATCTCTTACTGTAATAATGCGGAGATACTAGGCACTCTTTTACACACATACACACAAACACACCTACTTTTCCAATTTGAAGTTTTTCAACAAGTCTGGCTTTAAAAATGAGTCTAGTAGTAACCTAGAATTAAGAGCAGACCAGGTAGTAGAAAATACATAAAATGCAAATGTACACATCTGCCTGTACAGAATTCCTAGTGCTCGTAGCAGATCCCTGCCCTGGCTAATCCTTGAGTCTGCAAGTCAGAAATGTTTCTACTACGTTTACTACAGTGTTGGTAAACAATTTGCACTTTTTGTAACAAGTGCTGATAATAGTTGTACTTAATTATGTGCTTATGAAGTTTTTCGAAATTGAATTTAACTGTAAATGTAGTATGTACGTATTTGTGATGGTTTGATTTATAGACGTGGAAAGAAATTAGTAGTAAAGTTAACTAGGAACTCGTGCATGTGCTCCACTGCTGATACTGCTACAACAATGCTACAACAATGCAATACGACTACTACTCGTATTTATTTGTGTTTACACGCTTGCAATGTTCACAGTCGTTTCCTGGTGCATGTAACTTAATAGTAATAATACGTTTCATTTATTTTACTACATAAACTTGCTAAAACTAGTATCAAGTTAAGAATAGTAAACAAAGAGAAAAACTCTAGACGTATATCACTTCAAACTTCATGTACATAAACATTACTGCCTATAAGCTGCAGCTTTTATTGCTTGTTACTTTAAGTGTGCTAAGGCCACGATGAACTGCATTGTGGTTTATGTGCTACACTTTTACGTATTTGTTATTGTTGCGTTCTAAGTAAGCAATGAAGAGGCTCGTTTGCTGCACTTTTACAAGCACGTTGCATAAAGGTAAACAAAGAAGATTATTTTCGGTCCATAAATCTCAAGTTGCATAAGGAATCTTACTTTAGAGATTATTACTTGTTACAGTTTTGTATATCAAGTGGATGAGTGGTGAACGCTCTGATTCCTCCGACATGTGTTTTCAATTGTTAAAGAAATTCTAATGGATTATTTGTACATTGTATACCACCAACGATCCAAAGGTCAACCCTTCCAAGAAAAATTGAAATGTTTCTAAATCGCTTACCGCAGAAGAAGACGAAGAAGAGGTAGTAGTTGGATGTCCCGAACGACAATCAGCATGCAGAGGAATGCAATAACGTGTTAAGGTGTAAAGGTGAAGGCAGAAATGAAGCTCAGCCCCACAACACTGCAATATTCTCAAGTGTAAAAGTTTTGCCAGTTTTACTACTGCGAGTAGTACAGGGGAGAACTGGCGAGTGAATTGTAAACATGAGGAAACCGTTGGATTGGTAAGAGATACTGTTCTGCCTCTGATCTGTTTAAAGCAATGAGATGAAAATGTTTTCTGCTCGTTGGTTTTACAAATGTATTTGGTTATGCTTTGCGAGAGTCAACATCATTCCTACATTTGCAATAACAATTAAAACAACACTACCACAACTGTAAATTGCATATTAAAAACGAGACGGACTGAGTTCAACTGGCAGTATTAATAATATTGGTAGTAGTCGCAGTCACGTCCATTTAAATCGTCCAAACTTTTTCTTATTCTTCCATTTAATGTTTTTTACTTTTAGCTGCGCATTGCAGATTAGACGAGTTTTCAGTACTTTTCTGCTTATCACAATGGTTCGTGGAATTATCTGAAAGCAATTACGACTGCAATGCTGCCAACTGATGCGTGGAATTTATCGATAATAAGTATTTGTCCTGTGTATCGAGAATTCAATTTCCTCTGAAGAGAAAACGAGACTGTTGGTGAGAAACGAAGAAGAAAGAGGAGCACTTTCGGTTGGATTAGTATTCAGTTCACTTGGCTGTGCACGGTTTCAGTGTTGATGTTTCCCTGCACGATTTTCTTGTTGCTATTTACTTGATGGCCCACACGAACAAATAAAATTCACCACTAAACGCAATAAGGCTTGGCTTCGCTGGCTTTGTCGTCGTCTTCGTCTCGCAGGCTCTTTGAGCTGTAGCCATGCAGGTCAAAATCGTGCCGTCTGCTACAACTTTCAGAGAATGATGTCATGTCACATGCAGTGACACGCAGGAACATAACTTGCCAAGTCTATACACATCAAATACAAACAAACCGATTTAGTTTTTCCAACAACCCTTTAAATATTTTCAACAATTGTCATTGCCAATAAAATCAAGTCAAGGAATAAAATGCAAAACTGCTAATATTTATGCAGAGGGTGCACTCAGATTTTTTTACAAATAATTTTTACCAAATACATGAAAGACAATTGTAAATTGGAAGAGAGGGAATTGATTGTTTTGAGTGTGAGTGACTAAATGAGTGAGAAAGACGCAAGAAAGGGAGAATTATATAGGAATGGCTGAGCAAGGACGGAACTCTCGTGAGTGAATGAGATTCTGGAAGAGATTAAAAGAAATTGAATGAATGAATGAATGATGGGTAGACTAACCTTCAGCACCTCTTACAATGGGATGGTTGTTGTGGATAGGTATATGAGATAGGGGTAGTGTTGGTAGTAGTGTAGTGAGAGTATTATCTTGGAATGATTGTCCAGACGAAGAAAGAGATAATATGATTATGAGGACAGGACACACTGGAAAGTTAATTAGTTGTTTAGTTGTATGTTTACTTTCCGCTCTGCTGAATTTGACATATTATTACCACGTAGCGTTCACACGGCAAGGCTTTATGTACTTCTCAAGTACAAGCAGCGCAGTTCACTTTAATTTTAATTTTATGGTGTTAGAAGGATAAATAATTGTTTCTTCGCTCGTATACATTTTATGTTCACTGGTGAATCCACTTGTTGGCTGGATTCAAATTGAAAATTCTGTGGAATTCTCCCGTGGAACTCTTTCATTCACAAGTTACTCACAGTTGTAGCCGCTGTTGTAGTAGTAGTCGTAGTAGTGGGGATCTTCGAACAAGCACAAAGCAGGCTAAAGACAAAGAAATGCAATTAGCAAGTGTTGAAATCTGTAAGGTGCTATTTGTAACAGTCAACTCACATCACTCTCACATCATCTTCATCTTCATTGCAAATCTAAAAGGATGATGTACCTAAAGGCTACTTGGGCTGCCAATTCACGTCCCAGAGCTTTGTTTTCAGGTGTACGGCGAGTTTGTTCTGTGAGTGAGAGAGTGTTGCTCAAATCCTAAATAGCGATGTTGTTTTTATTTGTTTTCTTTATCTGGGGTATATCTGGTGTGTAGCGAGGTGATGGGTAGTTGGTAGCAGTCACTACAATATTTTATCAACCTGATGTTCCACTACACATTCACATGAGCACACACACAATTCAGTGACGGATGGAGGATTGTTCAGTCTCAGGAAGAACTCTGAATAAGACTGTTCCAGTTTTTTATCGGAAATCCAATCAGAAATGGACGAGAGTATTCCGAGCACAAGAAATCCGTCTTGGTGACTGCAACTGACTGGGGTGGATTGTGAATTAAATGAAGTCTTATGACGTGGGATGTTAATGCGAGCGTAGTTAAATAGTTGAAGTCTGAGTGTAGAGCCTCTCCGCTTTCGATAGCAATCTCAAGCACCTCTTTATTATTAGAAATTACAGTGTTCGCCCGTGTTTTGATAAGTTCTCAGTTGTTAATGTTCGCTGAACGCTTTTTTCTGTGTATGGTAATCCTAATCGCCTAATAAGAGTTGCGGAGTCTTAAGGGAAGTGTTCCTAGGCAGGTGAGATGCCGCGATAGGAGTCCACTTGCGCTTAAATATATTTTAGCAGTTGTACTTGTAGATGTTGCTGTTCGTTGATGCTGAACCTGGAAGTTCTTTTGTGTGCTGTTCGGTTCTGAATGTGTGGATAGATCGGAGATACAGGAGGATTCTATATCTTCCTATAATTTGATTGGTGATGGACGGATGGATTTTGACTACAGGCACATCCACACACACCTTCAAGACAAACGCTGAAGAAAGTGAAATAAATTCAGAGCCACGGTCAGTAAGAGCAGTAGTCAACCATTTATCAAGCAACAACTTCCTGTCGTGTCTGATTTTCGAGATGAGCAATATATCGTTTCTGAATTATCTCTCCCACTCTGACTCTGGTCTGGAGGAAGGAATCAAAAGTGTGGAAATGGAAACTGGTCGAGTTGTACTTGGACTTGTCTCGCCTCGTCTTAAACTTTAACTGATTGAACAGAACTTAGCGTTGGCCGTGTAGAGTCTCACGCTTTGTATATGTCTGCTATCTCCACAATAATATTACTACGAGTGTGTGAGCTCCCAACTTCTGCTACTATGTAATACTTTCAACAGTCTGCACTCTACTCCACCTCCACTCTTATTATTATTGCAGTCTCTTATGGCACTACTGTAAAAATGTTTTCTATTATCGTTATTATCTCCTCAGGTATTTTACATGCAACTTTATGCACTATTGTGCTAGGACTGATAATAATTTCTCGATTGTTCACTCGCTGCAAAGAACAGTTCGTTTATTCATCAAAGGTCAGTAACTAAAGACCGCTTCCCAAAATCCAATACGAAACTCTTTCTGCCTTCCTTGCAAAAATTAGCTTTCTTCCAAATTTTTCTAGCTTCAGGAAGGATTTGGGTTAAGTATGATTTAAATCCAAAACTGATTGCCATTCACGCTGTGTGTAGAACTTGAAGCGAAGCAGAGAGAGTTTAAACGGAATTAATAATAAATGTTATTCTGCGTCACTCGCAATAAGCTAATGGTAAAAGAGTGTAATTTTTGTGCACTCTGTGGGTGTTCGATCCAGCAATGCCTTTTTGAATTTTAATCCACCTGGAATGAAATGCGTTTTGATAGTCAACGTCTTATTTGCTGCAATAAATCAAGAGCCGTAGTTGACGGATTTGTTTTTGCTGTCTGCACTTTTTCTTTTTCGTGTTTCTCGCGTAGAATCCACGTAAGCGAATCTGTGTTCAGAGTTGTGTTGATCCGGAAAGTTATCGTGGTCTTGTTTTCGTTCTCGGAGCTAAGAAACGAATTGGTCAAATGAGATGAGATGGACGGACTGAAAAAGTGGTTTGGTGTTGGCCTGACTGGAGAGATTGAGAATAGAGACAGTCGGATGTTGTGGAGTGAAGAAGAGTCTGGCCGTTTGTTGGCAGACTGAGTGACTGAATTGATTGTGTTGTTGTGTATGTGAAGGTACTCCCCTCACAACAACAAGGCAAGGCTCAGGCAGAGACAAAAGGCGAAGACAACAATAATCGGGTGTCTCTCTCTCGCTTTGTGTGGACGAGTTGTGATGTGACGATGTTGTGTCTCTGAATGACTGTGCGAGTATTGCGGACAATGAGTTATACACATAGAAGGTAAATGCCACCAGACACACCACAACACACAAAGACAGAGCAATAGACGAGATATGCAATCCAACTCGGACTTACATTAAACGCAGGCAGACTGGCCAAGTGACTTCACTCGTCAATATTCCTCAACGTGCTAACGTGTAGCTGTATAATTCTGATATGCCAATAGCTCCCTATGCTTCTCTCTTGCAGCAGGGTATCTCTCTATCTCAAGCCATATAATTGTGTACAGAAGAGTAGGCAGTTTGTGGTAATAGAGGATTGGCTTGTCTTGTGGTGGTTGTGAATAGCAATTGCACTTAAGAACTCACAGCTCGTTTGGTTCTGTTCTGTTGGCTAAAGTGGAGATGAAGTAATGTCTAATGTAAATGTAACGTAACATTTGGTAACTTTTTTCTCCTCTCCTTTGCTGCCTGCGCCTCTGGTCTCCTTCAACATCCAAAGGGAAGATGTGTATAGCAGATATTGTGTAATACACACGGAATAATATGCTTTCAAGTCTGCTTACATTACTTCTTCTATAACATGGCTATACTTGTATTCCCTGTATGTGTACTGTTAATATTATTGCTTCGATTGACTGTGCTATGCGACTTCTGGCTGCTCCTGCTCCTTCCACAGGCAACGGGCAGCAATTCTCTGTCTCTCCACGTAATATTTCTACAACACAGGCGTCCTGCTCTTCAAAGTAAAGCATAACACATTGTGTAAGTTTCCACGGACGAGTAGAGCCGTTGCTGCCTGTGTTTGTGTAGCAAGAAGTGGATAGAGCGACAGTCGTGGCATTATTCACTTGGAACGAACTGCCTTTTTGTTCGTTATTTGTAAAGTGGACAAAAGATTCGTATGCATTTGTGTACTGGGCTCCGACATAGACTGGGCGTCTTCAGCCGGGTAATCGGGGTGTAAAGTGGCTCCCTAATAGGATCTGGGCGGGTTAGGGGACGCCCTCGAAAGTTGGTCTTCGTCCAACCCAGAGAGGATGTGGCGACTGATGTTGGGATGAAGATCCCGTCGTTCCGTCTTGGCCCGTCCCGACTCACTTCAATGCACTCTGCCAATTTCTCTCTCACCAAACTCAAAGCTCCACACAACGCTCGCCCATTTCATCCCGATCCATTCTCACTGCCCACAAATTCCACACTCAACACCAAACAACTCACGGCCTTCTTCAATTTATGGACAAACATCTCCCTCCACTATACCAAACAATATTTCCTCACGTCATATCTTCTTCTCTCTGCGTACTCGCAGCAACAAAGATCCTACACACTTTTATAAGAACCCTTCTTGTGCATCTTTCCTTGTAATTATAATATCAACCATAGTCGTCTTAAGACTGGCAGTAGTGGATACGAATGTTAGAAGGAATATAGCCGCATACTCTATAGCTATGTAAATATTTATTCATCAACAGAATTTACTTATTTAATGCTTTACTCATTTTATTACTACTTTCTCCATTCCATTCCATATAGGAAATTCAAGTCCAAGCTTTTACATGTTTAGCATAAACAACATTTTATATTTACTTGGAATTGTTCTTAACTTGTTAGCCAACATTAACGTGCTTTCTACATATTTCTATTCTGTTTCTATTCTGTGGCTGTCAACTGCTTTTGCAATAGAAACGAGTGCTGTGTTTGTACAGAAAGCCTTTCTCTGTACACAGAGAGAGAGAGAGAGCATTTTTAAAGAAGTCTGGTGGAATTGGTGAAATTGATGCAATGCACGCGAAGTCTATACGACTTCTCCACACGACACTGCCCTTTTCCGGACGCCATAGTGTCCAACTCATTGCGACACGCACGCAAACACACACGAACTGCGAAGCCAAACCAAATCGATGCAATTCATTTTTCAGTGGATTCCCTTCTCTTGCTTTTAACCTAACTTAACTCTTAATAGCTTCATAAAAGTTTCAACACGTCTCTCCAAACTGAGACCGCAACATATATAGTAGTGCTTATAGCAGTATACAGCAAATAGTATTAAGCTACAAACTAAAGTAGTATATGTATATAGTAGAGTAGTTTCTTTATGTCTTCATTTAAGAATATCAAGAAGGGCAGACATTAGATATGATGGAACTTCATTTTGTAAATAGGAAAGTTGTTACAATCCTAAAGCGCAATTACATTTCATCACAAGACATGATTATCAAATTACTTTATTATTAACCCAGCGTGTGTTAGCTTGTTATTATTTCATTATATTATTGGTTCTTCACTTTATTACTTTTATATCGGATTTTTACAACTTAGGACCCATACTGATTTATGGATTTTTTTATTACTATTTCCACTTCCCTCTTAGAATAAATGAAATGCTTCTCTATTAAGTCTAAGTCTAAGTAATCCTGGCCCTGACTGGTAGTAGACATTCTATAAACAAATTTTTGTGATATTTTTTAAAATTACGTACAGCTACTGTGGCAACAGGTTCTCTGGGACCGGTATGATATGAATGGTATTATGTAATGTAATGCAATAATATAAATATATGAGAATCAATACCACAGACCCCAAACCAGTAAGATGCAGATGACAC
>JABASD010001568.1:0-37958 GCA_019776165.1 Pogonognathellus flavescens
TTCAGGAATTTGGGGGGGCCCAAGCCCGGTGGGCCCATACGTAGCTACGCCCTTGTGGTTAACTATATGAAAATGTGAGTTTGAAAATATATCATCTAAATACTAAGAATATATTATTTCAGCCAAGTTGAGATTGCTGAATTCTTATGGTAGAAAGGCTGTTATGATGATGGCTGATAGGGTGCAAAGATGTTATTTATTTTTGCTTCCTCAAAATAATTTAAGTAGCTATTGCATTATTACAGGTCACTAGTATTGACTTTTACGTTTTTAATTTGTTTTACTGTGCTGTGGCGAAACGGCACATCGACCTATAGGCTCATCCGGTTTGAGCTCCTCCAAAACTAGAAAAATAAAGGTTAGGGACAAATATTTGCAGGCAAAAGCTACAAAATTATATTTTTTATTCCAAACTAACTACTCCACCTTTTTTAGAATCCTAGTAGTCACGGCCTGACAAGGACGTATTTTTTATTTATACCATGAACACAATTGCTTGCATGAATTTAACTTGGGAACTAATTTCTATATTTCGCTTCCTCAGTTATGTTATAAATATGAGGTTGAAGGTAAACAAAGCAAGTAACTTAAATTCTTATCGGGAGATGAACGACACAATTCTAATTTAGCTGTAGTGATTAAATTGAAAATATCCTCATGTAGTGTTTTGTAACCGGAACCATGGTACAAAATCAATATTTGCTGATTAAAATTCTTCCGGGTTCTTAGTTGTTATTGTAGGAGTGATACCATGCAGTATTTTCACCATTATGTGTATTATAAGCTCAAATTATATGTACATTAAATTGTACCATTAGTAATTTTACTTTACCATTGTATTGTAGCATCGTACATGTTTGATATATTCAATTAATATTTAATTATCCAGGCAGGCAAATCAATTGTCATGTTAGTAAATTGACAATCACCTGATGTTATAACCAAACCGCGTTTTTAAACGAGTTTACAAACTAGTAGCTCTCTACCTTTTGAATTACATCGTACACACATTACTATTACACATTACAATTACAATATAATAAATGAAATATTTTCTCCGGATAATGGAAAGTCATGTTTGAATGGCCTTGTAAAAAGTAACACTAAAACAATATTCGACAGCATCATTATTATATGAACCTTTAAAGGTGGTATTAAAAGTTGATTCATTGTGAAAGAAAAAAGTATCAAAATATGAAAGGCGTTTATAATCTCATTTCTATTGCACAAGTTATCATGATAAAGCGGTTAATTTTGACACATTTTTAAAAATAACGATCATAATATTTAAGAAATTTAAAACATTTTAAATTGAATACTAACACAAATATGTGGAGTTGGAATGAATTCAATGTTTTAAAACTGAAGAAGTATCATTAATGAGATAGTAAGAATTTGTAACTTGTTTCATTTTTACAGATAAAAAGTGTCATGAGAAAAGGAATTGCGATACCAATTCACTAATAGGTAAACCTTGTTAGCAATGTTAAAGATGATTTTAACAAAACTTAATCTGTGTTATTTCTTCTAGATCCTGTTACCCAGGTGTCGATCCCATGCCGCCCCCCCCCCTTCCTGAGGTTTCTATCAAACGGGCCAAAATCAGATTAAAAATTCTGTGTTATTTAAATACATTATAATAAAATGGTGATTACTAATTTTTCAATCTACTTGGTGTTAAATTGTAAAATATTTGATTTCGTAATTCACATTAAAAAGTCAGTAGTTGATTATTTTATTTTGTTCACTAGTGACAATTTTATTATCATTTTCTTTACTGGTAAATATCAAATATTATAACCTGCAATACTTTTACTGACCATTATGTTGGTTCTTCCGACTTTCTATCTCACGCGATCAATCGCGACATTGAATGTCACCGATTGACCCAATTTTCGAACTTGTCCTTTATTGTGACCCAGAGATCACGCATGAGAAGTTTGGACTTTGTATGTTCATCCGTTCGTGAGTAAAGGTGGTCACAGGCAGACGGACAGACAGACGTCCACACCATCCTTATACAGTAGCTTACGCTACTTAATAAACACACACTTTGTAAAATTGATTATATGTCATTTAGAAACTTGCATAGGTATTACATTGTATTATTCGCCGTGAAATACATTCTAGGTAGTTTTAGGTTTCGAACACAATGTCGTATTACTCTTAAGCACGGAGAGTTAATTAGTGTCTTGTAAAATAATAATTCAAACAGGCATACTAAACTACAACGCTCTCATTGCAACAGACCATAAAAAATACACTTTTTAACACACTAAAAATATTACTCCCTAATTATTTATCTCGTTCCAGCTATCATAGTTAACAATAACGAATATATGAATTATATTTGCATTTCCACGAAGGAAATAGATGTCACACAAATTCTTTACCATTAGAAATATATTAAACAAACTTTTATTTGCAAATATAATTAAAATCTGTAAAACGAAATAACTGGCTGTTTGTCGCGCTAAATCATTGTGGTGCAACAGAACCGACAAAAAGTACTTGTATTTGTTGAAAACGGCTTATTCAATTAATTTAGAAACAAATTATCAGAGCAATTTCTACAAGAAATTTGATAAACAATTCCGAGGTTTATATGTTGAAATGTCATAAGCACCTTCATAAGTTCTAATAATTACTTTTTTTGTTAAACAATAGATATGAGTACGTTTGACGAAAACAAAAGGGGGAATGTTGAGATACCCACCGAAAAGGAAAGCAGTGAAAGTTCTGTTTCGAAACCCAAAACAGCATGGGCCAATTCAGTGGCCCCAGCACAACCTCGCAATCAGCCCAAAAATGCCGAGTCCTGTTTTTGTAAATGTTTTAATAACGCATATCAAAATATTATATCAAATTAAAAGTCAGCAAAATTTAGTATTTTGTAAAATTAGCATGTGTATAAAAGTTTTAATTTTTCGGGTCGTTCTTAATTGTAAGCCTCATTTTGATGGGAAGACAGCATTTGAGTTACATGCAAGATAACACATGTTGAAATACTTTGTGACCTGTGCAACTTGTTTTTGTATTTATTTATCGGTTATAATAATTTGTTTGACGAATTGAATATCATATGCCATTAACAAAAATGCAGTTGGCATGTCCATGAAAGGATTATGTTAAAAGTCCAGGCTAATGTATGACTGTGTCTTTTGATAGGGACTGGACCTGATCCGGAAATTCCGATGGATGCTGCAAGTAATTCATTTCCGTTGTAATAAACCATTATGATCTGACTAATTGAGTTTTCAAGTTATGGAATGTATTTTTGAATAGTGCGGCATACAATAAATCGAAGAAAGCCAGTACAAGTAAAATGTTACCATTGTAAACGTATTGTGACTACTACCGGCAGATCCAGCCCAGACCTCCTGTATTCGATTTGGTATGTAAATTTGAACCGGTCGGTTCAAGTTCTTTTGATTTGACAATACAAGAGAAAGAAGTTAGAGCCGGATTCACAGTGACAGTTACAAATGTGTAGGTCAGAAACGGAAAAAACGGCCCACTCCACCAAAAAATTGTTAGTTCATTCACACCATCCAATTGAGTAAACTGGTAATTGTGGTAATCTTCGTCCCATTTAGCCTAAAGACAAAATTTCTCTCAATTTACCCGGGAATCCATATACGAGTTGGGTGCTCTCCTTTCGTTTGGGCTCACTTGTAGTTTTAAAGATACATTAGCCCATTACAGTAGCAATGATGAGAATTTATTTCAGGGCCAAATCTTAAGGGGCCCGGGTTCGGACTTGCACTTAAACTAAATAAACAGAAGACTTATCGGTCCTCTTTTGTAATTTTTCCTAAATCAATAAAATATCTAGGTCAAAATCACACATTTTAAAGGATGTACCTGTAGCGTAGCACCCGTTTTAGGTGCGTGTGTTGTTCTAAGTTTGATCCTGAGCAAGCCTTTGGTGATGTTGTGATACATTTATGACCGTGTTCGAATAACATTGTGTGTATTATCTTTCTAATAGCTGTGGACTGTTCTTGGACGAGAAGGAAGATTTTGGGCACCAATGCCCAAGGTGCTATACCTTTCTCGGATATTTCACACCTCCCAATTAGAAAAAAAAATTGGATCTGAAAATGTAAAATATTATTACCAATTTTAGCACATAATGCATGTATTTTAATACTTTCATTGGAATCTGGATTCCAATGAATTTCCAATGAATCTGGATTCCAGGCCTTCTGAGAGGGCACGGGCTTGTAGTGCCCATACATTAGTTACGCCCTTGATGGTCTATACACACTCCACGATTTAATTTCTCTTAATAATAAGTACTTTATTTTAGATGATAATAAAATTTCATGTCTATAAAAAATTAAGTTTGTACATTTAAGCTGTTACTAAATAATACTAAATTATAAATAAAACCCATTTTCTAAGAAATGTGGAAATAATACGGAGAAAAGTTTTTATTCAGAGAAATTACCAGTTTTCATTGAGTAGACTGAAAATAAAAATTATTTATTTTACCGCCGAAGACCGAAAATAAAAATTTTTCATACATGCACGCTTCGCATTATCCAGTTCTGAACCCGCAAAATTACTGTAATAACAAAATTAAATCGCCGTTTTGCTTTGGAATAAGCTATAAATTAAAAATAAAAATAAACAATCATTTCCAATTACCTAGACCGTAAATGACGTAAAAAGCATGAGTATCACAATTATCCCGTGATGCATTTTAATGTGAATCATTGTTCAGCAAGCAACACGAGAAAAAACTTTGCGAAAGAGCGAAACAAGTACAGGGGAAAATGTTTATACATTCGCCAACGGCCATACCACGTTGAATACACCAGTTCTCGTCCGATCACTGAAGTTAAGCAACGTCGGGCCCGGTTAGTACTTGGATGGGTGACCGCCTGGGAAACCCCGGGTGCTGTTGGTCTTACCTTTTTGCCAATTTTATTTTTGATTATGACTGTATTTAACTGTATTTAAACCATTAATGGTAGTACCAATTAAGTTTTTATGCAATTATTTATGTAATTCCTTACTAACCATTTAATTTTGCAATTTTGGAATATTTATAAAATGTTTTGATTTATATTAACAATATACTTTCTAGGTCTTTTTTTAGTATTTATCTAACTTGTTCTGAATTTTCTATAGTTTTGTCCTTTTTAGAACCCTAAATAAACCAAACCATTTCCATGTAAGTACTTGCTCAGTAAGTGTTCAATATTATCAATTACTTTAAGTGTTCAATACTTAAATTTGCAAATTCAAATTGAGATTTAGTTGAGACACTTCAAAAAACCATTTTCTACTTTTAAATATTTACTACTATACTATTAAATACGACCTATAGGTCACGGCGGGTGTATATAAGATTTGGCGATGGGAGAGGGTGGGGCGGAAACTATATCTTTGAAATCACTCACGACAAATATTAATGCATAATTATTCATAGAGATATTTACGTGCTTTATTAACACCAATTACTATTTGAATGGTTAAAAACAAAATGAATCACAAAACTGTTTACATAATAAATAGATGTCATAAGATAAACATTGTCACAATTTCAGCAAAAATAAAGAAAATTGTTAATGCCATCATATCGCATGCAAATGGCTCGTTTGAAATTGACTAGAATAAAAATAGAAAACAATTGCGTTAAAGTACAATATTTTAAGTAGCGGCCACCAAAGGACGAGCATATAATTTCAGGAACCTTACGACTAAATTAACAACATGAATTATTTGGTCCTTCTTGCCTTCGAACCATTCAGTGCCTCCTTTGACTGCTTCCCGAGGTGAATAATTTCCGTTTGCCTTTAATTGCTCGTGAATTAAATACTCTGCAATTCTTCTGCAAGCCACTTGAACTGAGTGAACCAAGACGTAGTTTTCCCTGTTCGCTTTTTCCAAAACTTTAATTCGTCTTTCGGGTAAATGTTTTGTCATACCAACTTTAAATGCTGATTTAGCTCCCCTGTCATTATCTTCGTCGTCACCGAATGTGTACACGTAAATGTAGCCTTCCCCTTCATCCTCGGTGGGTCCCTTGCGGAATCTAATTAAACCAAGTTCACACAAAATGTCTTTGTCTCCTTCTTTAATAACAATATATTTCCAATTATTCGTTAACTCTTTCACTTTTTCGATTTGAGTCTCTTTTTTTATGCAATTGCCAAAATCGGGATTCACATTATTACTGAAAGGCTCCTCAGAGTCAATTTTTGAAGACTTCGGACAAATCGTCAAGTTGACTTGCAAATCCACTGCAATTTGTGTTTTCAGAGTGATATCTTGATTGTCTTTAGTAGTTTTCGAACAAGTTCGTCGGTTATGACCGATCTGATTACAATTACTGCATTTATTGTAATTTTGACTGTTTGGTTTTTGCTCAAATAAATTAATGGTATTTTTGACCCCAGGAGGAACAGGAAGTTTGGTTAACTCACTTTTTTTATTTTGTTTCTCTGGAATACCTAAATTCTTAATAGTGGAATGAATCCCAGCAATAATTTCTTCTGAAGTGTCATCAGCTATTAAATTTATTTTGTGTTTGCTGATCAATGTTGTTGTTTTGACTTTGACGATATATTTGTTGTCGACAGACTCACAGAATTTTCCTTTTGAAGTGGCAATGTTGTGAGTAACACTACAGGTGGATTTGTTGTGTCCGGATTCTCCACACACTGAGCAAGCCATTATAATTACGTTTCAAATTTTTCAATAATTAAATTAAGGAGCAATAATAAAATCAATATTTAAATAAAAATTAATTGTTACACTTTTAGGAGGATAATGACAAAAAACGAAGGAAGCGCTTCAAACCAACAGCTGTTAATTAATGCACTTGCAGTTTGTAACGACTGATACATCAATCCTTTACTTTAACTGCATTTAACTTTACTCAACTGAAAGCACATTGAACTGGCGTAATAATATAGGAATGTACATTAAGAGCAGAATATTGGCTGACGTGGAATTTATTATTTTGTGTGACATCATAGGTTAGTAATATTGTGATTGTGACTCAGCCAAGTCATTGCAAGTTGTGGCTCTGTGACATACATATTTTGATAAATATAATGGACTGTAAATTATTCTTTTGAGCCTGCCATAAAGCATATTTACATTCTGATAATGTGAACTCAATTGTTTATATTTTATCATTCACACAGTGATCAGTAAATGAACCTCTATATACTTACTTACATATGATTTAGTAATGCAGTGGAAGCTGTCTCATAATGAAATAAAATTTACACGGATTCAATATCCTGCGAGCTCTTGAAATACGATTTTATGCCTAGGTTCCAGAGTTACACTTCTGTCTCACTCTCATGGAATTGCATGTGAAAGTGGCAAAACGATTTATACCAATAAGCTTCCTACTCTTGCTTATTGCTATTTCAAGTAACTGAAACAAAACCGTTTTATTTATCACGTAGGAACACATTATTCGCCGAGCTAGAAAATGGGTAAGATGGTACTTACTATATGAAACTGACTGTTTCATTTTTGGTGATTCCCGAAAATAATTTTGGTTATTTCCCAAGATGTTTGCTAATTCCCCAAAATAATTTTGGGAATTCCCCAAAATGTTTAAGCGAAGTCCCAAAAATGTTTATGGAAATTTCCCTAAATGTTTATGGGAATTTCCCAAAATATTTTCATTATTGAAGCAGAATTTTATCATCTATATATCAAATATTGTAGCTGCTGGTTGATGATTTATAAACTCTACAACAACGTATGCGGTCAAAATAATCTGCATGGGACCACAAATGTGATTACGTGATTGTTCGGTTTGTTTGAGTCTATTCATTTGTGGATTTTCTGTAAATATACCGCTTATTTGTTCAGTGTCGATATGTTTGTAATAATAAGTGTAGTTTATTTTTTTAGATTAGAAAATACAAATTGCTTAAATGTCTCTGAAAGTATTCCATAACAATGATAATTGAAAACAGCCCAAAAGGTTAAAAAACTTGACAGCTTCATTTTTACATGGTGGAAAGATTTTCCAAATTGAGAAAAAAATATTTACAACTGTTTCGAAAGATCACGAGCCATGGCACTAACCGCGTTGTAAATTTCTTCACTCGTAGGTATAATTTGATCTGTGGGAAGAAAGTATCCAATGCTGGAATTTCTTACGGGTGGTAATTCAATCACATAAGAATATTTTATTCCAGCCACTCCTGAAAAATCAAAGGAAGTAATAGAAAATGAGAAAATTAGAAATTCAATGATAATCTGAATTTTAGTAACATTTAAAATTAAATTAACCTTTAGCCCAATCATAGGAGGATCCAGCTGCCGCCCATACTAAATCAACTGATGTCCCTGCCACGTATTCGGTCCCGTTAGTGGCTTTCAAAGCAGCCACTCCAACATTTGCCATTCTCAACAGCTCCTCATAATCATTTGGTTTCGAAGACGAATCTTCTGAATACCCCCACGGAAGTAAAATAAATTGTCCCCACGAATGAAAACTAATGTACATTTTCAATTTGTCTTTTAAAGACAAAATTGATTTGGCCAGGGCAGATGTTTCCGGTTCAGAGAAAGCTGCTGGCCCTTTATAAAACTTTGAACAAGGATCGTCACTGGTGCCACTTTCCCCCCAGTGGAAATCAAAATTTCTGTTTGCATCAACTCCTTCACATACAGAATTGCCATCACTTCCTTTAATTACTGACCGTGTTTTTCTCCATTTTCGGTCGGTTGTGAAAGTGTACGCATACCCGTCTACATTTATCACAGGAACAATGTAGAAATCAAACAATTCCAATAAATCGGGGCTGGATACAAGTTTATTCATTAGGTAGGTGACTGTAGCCACAGAAATCCATTCGGCAGCATGAATTCCGCCGTCCAGAAATATTCCCGGTTTATTTCCCGTGCCAATTCTCACAAGCCCGATATCACGTCCTTCTGTTGATACACCTATTGACTCGTATGTCACGAAATTATAACGATGTGACAGGGAACGGGCATAATCCATTACAACTGTGAAAGAAAATTAAATCGTAATGTATTTGTGTATATAGTGAAAAATGATTATTAATTATTTTTTAATTCAATTCCAATTTTTTTTATTCAAAATGGTTTTTGTTTACCTTCATAATTCTGGTAATCTTGCCAATTCATTTTTGTGTCATCAGCATTGTTTTCCACTTCGTTGACGATTTCTACCTTGTGTTCCGTACTTTTTTCAATGGGTTGTTGTAGCACCGCGGAATTTATTTCGTCACCCATGCTGGTGGTGAAACAACTGATTAACGTTAACAATACTACGAAGAAAATCAAATGAAACCATGCAACCAACATTTTGTGCACAGCCGTTTTCACAGAAACAAAGCAGAAAAATAATTTTATTATTGTATCACTTTTGGCAATCACCAGGTATTTGTAAAATAACCTACTTACGAAAAAGTCGGCATAGCCAGGCTAACAAGGAATTTGATTCTGCTGGAATAATTTTTATCAGGTGCAAATAAAGGGTTTTATTATTTGATTGAATCATCATAATATTATTTGTACCGTTTCACTAAGCATCTATTGTCTCACCTACTCGGAACGTGTTCGTGATATTCAAACAGTCATTAAGGCCAATTGTATATATTATTATTTCTATAACAAGCTTTTCCGACAGATATAAATTATGCAAGGGCGTACCCAGGATTTCTATTTGGGCCTCTTTTACACAATAAATTAAGTGCAAAAGAGGAGAAATTATGGCAAATAGGTTAAAATGAGTCAAAAATACACTAAATTCGCGCATATCGCGAAAATTTTTGCAATTTTTTAGACATTTTTTGTCTTTTTCCTGGAATTGGGCGGGTATGTACCCCCAGTGCCCCCCTCCTCTCGGTACGTCCTTGAAATTATGCTATTTTGCTGGATTAGTCCCAATTAATATTATATCGTTAGAAAATAAATGCCCATTAACAATAATTGCATTCTAGCTGCATCATGGAATTGCATGTGAAAGTGGCAAAACGATTTATACCAATTATGGCATTTGAAGATTCGAAAACAATTGCACTCTCAGACCTCGCCCAGGTAGGGCCACATTATTTAAAACTTAAGTGTCTACGCAATAAATGTAATCTAAATAAAAAAGGAAAAATAGTTAAAAAACTTGAACAGAATTATATTATTTAAGTATAACATGAAACATTAAACAATTAAGATTGAATTAAGGCTATGTCTGTATGAAATATTATTTGCATTATAATATATTGATTAATTTTGTTGGCTTAATTAATGTGAGTATAAAAATACATTGCATTCAATTAAATATTATATACCTAATAGTTTACATTAGCGAAGCAAATGCTAAGAATTGGTAATAATGGGGTAATCACGACTAACCTCTGAGGGAGACACATAGTTAAAAAATATCAACAATAATAAATACTTTTTTTGTGATCGTCATCTACCCTCCTTCGTAATTTGGCGAAAGCATTGCCTCCATGGTGGCAGCTCCAATCCTTGGGTCATTGTGTGGTTAAAAGTAAACAGATTTAGCAATATTTTTTTCATGACACTTAAAATGATTTGCCAAAATATTATGACACACGGTAGTTGCATAAACATTGTTTCTACTTATTGTCCTCATAACTTATTAGGAGTGCAAATCCACGTTCCGAAAATAGAAGGACTTCAAGATGTTAATTTAAATTAATGCTGAGCCATAAATAATGTTACCATGATACGATTGCTTATCAAATATTAGTTAACTGTACGATATTTATGTTGCGTGAAATCTTCAACACTCTATAAAAATAAACATTTGGGCATACCTATAGTAACTTTCACAAGTTCAGCAAGCTCATCTCTCGGAAGCAAGCCACTGGTATAGCACGACATGACGGAAATCGATATTTGTTCTACATTTTGGTCTTGTGCCAAAAAGCATGTAAAAAGTGCTAGACTCACAGATGAGTGCGCGTTTGGTGTTGCCTTTGCCTGTGGGGTTATTATTAGTGGTGCATTGACTGTGGACATAAAATCTTCTCACGTCATTGCTCTTTTGGTGCAAGGTGACCGCACCCGCACCTTTAATCCATTGAAATACTTGTTGGTCTAAAATAGTGCACATAACCTACACTAAATGATTATTATCCGTTCCGTAGTAGTATAAGCAACAGCTCGAAAAATGTAAACACGATAGAGAAAGAGAGAGAAAAATGCACATTCACATAAATTCTTATAAACTACACAGCTGGCAGTGAGAAATACTGCCAGGAAAAAATCGATAGAATTTCGCTTATCATAATACACACCACGTTAATACCATGTTAAAGCTGTCCTAGCAAAAATACTACTTCTCTTGTAATATCACAGTGAGAGAAATATTAAAATACACATATTTGAGAATCTATAATCGTGGATATTTAGTTTAGTGGTGTATATTCATCGTAAGTACAGAAAAGAAATAAGGTACAGAAAAAAGGCAGCAGGTAGTAAAACTGTAAAAGTAACGCTGTAATTTACGTCATCATAAAAACACGTATGAAGCATCTGGAGAAATGAATAATTTATAAGTTTCCAGGACGGATTATTACGTCATTAACTTATCCTCATTTACTATTTCACATTTACCAGTATTTTTGTGAATTAATAATGTGATTATTTGTTTATTGAAAAAAAAATTCGCCAGAAATAAAAATTACAGTATATAATTAGTACATCTAGAATAAATCGACTTAGACAAATTTTGTCGTTAATTCTGTTGTTAACTGTTGTTTGTAAATATTGAGTTGACAAAGTTTCAACGAAATTAATTAGTTCGTTCCGGAGATATATCTGTGACAGATAACTAGACATATAGACAGACATGCTTTTTGGAAAAAATCCAGAATTTCCACCAGAAAAATTGTCTCTAATCCGTTCTTATAAAGCTAGCTATTATTAGCTATTATTTTCCATTAATAAAGTATTAACGTCGCCGATTGATTCCATTTTTGAACTTGACCTTTGTAATCCGGAGATCACGTGCGAAAAGTTAGAACGAATTGTGTTAATTCGGTCGTGTATTACAGCGGTCACAAATCGATAGACGGATATACTCGGACGGACGGACTTAACCACCGTCCATATAAAGTAGTTTCCGCCACTCAATAATTTTCCAAAGTGAAAGTAACTCGGTGCAGGTGTAACCATAGAATAGCCATGAATTATCGCGTACTCTCAAGATTATTTGCTATTTTTGATTTGGTAAGTATATAATATAAGAAATAAAATACTACTAAAAAATTCGTTTTGTTTCTTATTTGCTTCTAATGTTGTTTTCTATCTTTTATACATTTTTCAAAAATACATACCTAACTTATGTCAAGGGCGTATCTACGTAGGGGTGTACGTAGTTTTTAGATACGCCATGCATTGCCTTTTATTTATTACTTTGTAGTAAATTCTTAATTAATAAAAATGCTTCTTAAATGAGATGAGTATTTTCTTGAATGCATTTACAGGTATTGTCGATAATTGGTCTGGTGCTCGTGAGCATGTTTGGTTACCTTCTGTTGGCTGCCACATTCGTCGCACATAATCCGCGTGCAACAGAAATAAGTAAGTGTAAAATATAATGTGTTGGTTAATACCCTCTTAGAATTTCTTCAACAAGATATTTCACAATCTGTTTAAAAAGGTAAGTATGCACCTACATCTTCTTATTACATATTCTGGAATAATGTTTAACATTAATTGTGATAATTACAGTTGCTTGGTGGTTGGCTTATACCATCCTGGCATTTTTCTGCTTCCTCACTATCATCTCATGCAGGAGATTACTAAAAGCTACTGAAAAGGTTAATGTTAATAAATATAACACGACATTATGTCACCATTAATTTTTTATATGGGTTTGGTGAATTTTATATTAAATAAATAAATAAAAGCAAAAAGGGAAATAAATATTATTACAGAGTTCTAGAATTAATTTGTAATTTATTTATTTGTATTTTGACAACTATTTAGAGAGCAAATCCGGCTGATGCAATCCAACTCTGTCAACTGTGGTGGATCTTAGCTTGGATTTCGATGATTCTCCGACTGTTGGCCTTCATAATAGAAACCTTTATAATTCTACACGTATTTTCCGCACACGTAGTGAATGGTGAAGGGTACATAAGATGGAAATATTACGGGAATATTACTTACCTTATTTTGCAAGGATTTGCGATTTTTTGTGTCCACAAATTTAAACGACAAATGAAAGCTACAATTCCCTACACTGTAACGGAATCATTAATTCCAATCGATGACCAGGAACTGTGGTCATATCAATCTAGTCAATCTTCGTTTCCTCCGTCATATGAAGAGATCAAATCCTCAGCAATTTATGAACCTAACCCTCCATACAATCCTTCCGTCAGTATTAATCCGTATTAATTCGACTTTGTGCAAAGACGTTGCATTGCTGAAAGAGTTGAGAGAGAAAATATCTCAAGAATAGTGTGACATTCAATTTATTTACCATAATAAAATGTGATTTTAGTTTGACTGTGATTATTAGTAGGTTTAATTTTAAGATTTAAGTTAGGTTTAGTAGACTCTCTAAAACAGTAACGTACTATTAAATATAAAATGCCATTCAAATTGTTATGGGTAAATTGAAACTGTCCGTTTTATTAATATTAGTACAATTTCAAAGTATATATTATATTATTATGTAATACATACAATTTTTTTTCTTGTGAAGTCCAACATTTTTAATGTTCAAAACAACATATGGGTATAATATTGGTTTAACTATTTGACGAGTTTTCCTTATACTTTTCAGAGGACAAATCCGTCTATACATGTTTAGTACAATTTAAAAAAACAAGTTTTGTCCATTTACCCATCTTTTTCTTAACGATATGTTAATTTTTTGAGAATAGTAATTAATAGAAAATAGTATTTTGAAGAAATTGCTAGTTTATTTTTTTTTAATGTTAATGTTAATTTTTTGAGAATAGTAATTAATAGAAAATAGTATTTTGAAGAAATTGCTAGTTTAAAAATTTCTATACATACTATGAAATGATAAGATTTAGAAATGTTTATTGATTCAAAGTCATTTCAGCTTGGTAATCTAAGCGTATTTCTTTAGTTTGAGGTATTCTTGTAGTGTCGGTCGATACCAATATTATATTAAAGAATAATTACCTTTTAAGGTGACTAATGAGGTAAAAATGTGAAAATTATGCCTACTGATGCCAATTTACTATTAGAGAATAGAGCTGTACTTTTATTCTATGGTGAAAAGTCTTGATGATTGTTGCAATTATCTCAACTTTGATATTAACTGTGTTGGTGAAATAATTTAGCCGTTAAATCAATATTAATTATAATTAATTATCTAAAATTCACTACCTAAATGACTTCAGCGATCTCCGAGCTTTTTGCAAACTAAAGTATTCTACGCTTCTTGTCACAAATCATGTTAAGATATAAGAATTTCAATTCAAACCACTTAAGACATTCGGTTTGATATAATTAATATGTATTATTCGCTATATAAAGTGCATGGGTATATAGTTAAATATTAAATACCTACGTAGGATGATACTACTGTAACATTAAAAGAGTTTGAAAGTATGTCGTGGAAAACAATTCCTGTGTATGTAAAAGGTGCGGTGAACCAGCAGTTAAATTATTAACGTATTAAAATTATATTAATATCCTATACCCAGTAACCAAACTGTCATATTATATTATTTATTACGACAGCATCCTAACAATTGTTTTGTGGCTAATTATGAGCTCGTGCCCAAATATCGTTGTGGGGCACTGAAATAAAATAGTATTGTGGTTATGTTTCTGGAGCCCCACTGTCAATAATACCCGGGTATTTAATGTTAAACGTATTAGTCATTTACTTTTCGGTAAATTTTGAAGGAGCTCTTTTGACAGCTGATACGGCACCCAAACACAATAACAGTATATATTCTGGAGCTCAATCCCCCTGTCATATTACATTATAATTAACGGTCAGTATGATTCTAAAAATTTATTACTAATATTTCCTAAGCTAAAAATAGTTAAGTTAGGGCAAACGCTGTAAGTATATCGAGTGTATTTAAATGTCATATCATTCCGTTTTTATATAAATATTCAGTCAAAGTTCCATCACAAAACGGAAATTATTACATTGCAGAATAAAAAATTATGTATTTTATAATATGTTTTTGTATCTCTTTCCACTGTCAGTGCGCACTATATATTAGCTACTACTATTATTTTTATGATTGCCTTCTATCATGGGTATTTAATACTTATATATTCGCATGACATGGCTGCTTAAAAACAATTTTTTGCTTTGCGCTTACCCGTCAAATTCTTGTATACCTTCTCTAATACAAGAAAAAGAGTTGTAAAAATCAATAAGCACAAACATAAACGGCTAAAATATATTAAATGTGATACTTGGATTGAGACTAATGCATGGAGAAGGACAGTAGTTACTCTAGTTACGATTGAATATTAAACATCTTACGAATGTTTGGTAAATTTTTCTATGTGCAATAACATTTAGAGTTTGACTGAGATATGAACTTGAAATGGTAATGTTCATGTTCAACATGCGACGGCAATAAAATAAATTGTTTGTTGCCTTCTTCAACATGAGTTTTTGTAAACGGAAATTCATAGGTAATAATAAGTATTATTATTATATATTATTATATAATTTAATATAACTGGAATAATATTATTCCAGTTATATAAAATCAACTTTGCCTCAAAAATGTTTTTAAGAGTAGCTAACAAAAAAGCGGAAGCTATTTTATAAGAATGGTTTCTACGTCTGTCGGCGGCCATAACTTACCAACAGATAGCAGAATTCGTTCAAACTTATTGTTGTATGCCTCCTTGGGGAGACAGAAAATGTTATGTACAAAAATGAAGTTAAACGGTGTCATTAATTATTAATAGGAAGCAATTAATTGAAACTTTTTGTCTATACTGTAGAATAGAAATGTATGTCGTCAATCTCTCACAGGGATATCTGTAGTGCAGAGATATCTATGATGCAAATCTACAGCTTATATCTACAATTTACTGTAACTCGTTTAAATTATTTCAACTCAGTTGATAAAAACAACATAATGGACAACTTATTGAAAGTTCAAAACACCAAGTAGCAATATCTACGTTCGTCCCTTCCGCTACTTTATTACAATAATTTTGCAATGGTTTAATAAATATAATGGCTCTGTAAAAATATAGCAAATAGCAAAGCTACTATTCTTTAACGTTAATGTCATTGTAAGCTTTCATGTAATATTTAGTATTTTTTGCGGCTATGCTTTATAACATTGCGACATAAGAACACGGACATCCAAATAAAACTTGTCGACTAAAATTTTTCTTGTACTTCGCAGTATTTCGCTCCGGCTCCAGATAAAGTTGTAATTGGAACGATTGAGAAGTATCATATTTGAAACTAAATTATCATTAATCATTATACTGAAAGAGACTTAAGATGAGGTCGTATTTGACAAGAAAAGCATTGGAAATTTATTTGCACTTTTGCGACAAAATTTATTTTGGTCCTGTTACGTTTAATAAAACAACCAAAGATACAGAAAAAGCAAAAAGTTCCAGAAGAATTCTGTTGTGGTATTTCCTGAATCTATCTCTTGCGATTGCTTTGATTTATTGTCTCATATTCCTATTAATTCAACTTTTTGTGTCACCCACACCATACGGACTGATTTTAACACTTCTAAACCTCTTGGCGTTTTTCGGCTGCGTAGTGGTCTTGGCTGCAAACTTTCCATTTTTGATCTCAATAGAAGATACTATTTTTATTTTCAACGTTTATTTACATGTAGACAGAAAATTTTCAAGTAAGTGTAATACTTTTTGTTTCTAATTTAATGTTTAATAAAAATTTATCTTTCACATAAAAACGTGCACTTTTTATTAAGTAACGCAAGCTACTTTATAATAAACCATTCAAAACGGCTGTAATAAAGTAGTGCAAGAAAAAGTAAGAGGTCATGAAAGAGTTGACCAGTTGAACCCATGTGCTAACTTGACTTTTGCTGGGACTCAGATATCACGCATGAGAAGTTAGAACGAATTCTATTAATCCGTTCGTGAGTTATTGGTGTTACAAATACAAACAGCAGTTTTTCTGAGAGGTCAAAGGTGTTAAGTTAATTCTATTTATGTTTGGAAGTGAAGACCGCCAAATTTGGAATTTGAAAACGACCGCTAATGTTTAACAATTTTAAGAAATTAAAATTGATGCTTTTAAAAGTATTATACAGTCAGAGTAGTTATTCTGCTGCGAACTTATTTGACAACCCTTTTTAATTATGTATTCTTGCGCTGCTTTTATTACATCTTTGAATGGTTTATTATTTTGCGCCAAAACGAAATTTGCTTTTTGGACTAAAAAACAGCTGAAATGGCTTAGAATATACCAAAAACAATGTTATATGTAATGCGATTTTTCAGTTATATTTGTAAGCTAGCATTTTTTGATGTAACTATTAACCTAATATACTTACTAAATATTTAAGCTATTATGGTTTTGCACCTGGATAACGCAACGATTAACGATGCATCTATTGTTATGATATATTTGATATATAAGTGACAGTAAAATTTGAATTGTAACATTATTGATTTTGTTTGTCTTTCAGAAATATTCAAGCACGACTTGGAGGACGAATTCGGACAGTTTGACTTCATTGGAGTTATGATCAACTTATTTTTGCCTCTATATTTATGCATGAGCTTTATAACTCCTTCCATCATTTTCCTGCTACCAGAGCACATTGCTACTCCATTGTTAGATTTCGTAAGCAAATATGTAATTGGCAACGATGTAATCAAGGATCACATAGTTACTAAACTATTTCTAAGCTTGGTTGTATTCTACTTTGCAATATTTTTATGTTTGAGCTGTCTGATTTACGTTAATTTTGCTTTGATTTATGTTACTTCATTCAATAAAGTAACTCAAATTGCTGTGTGCAATCTTCACAAAACTTCCAAGACAAACTTAAATCTGAAGTCTGATCTTAAAATATACCCAATTTTATATTTGGCTAGTGTCATAGGGAACAGATCAGTAAAGCTTGTGGCCCCTCCAGTATTATTATGTGTTTTGATTCTTCATATTATTACAATTTTTGGCACAATACGTTTATATGATCAACTCGGAATGCCTTTTTATTTAATTATGCCTCTAATGGCCATTATTATTTTTGCCATAGAATTTTTCATACTAAAAGATTTAGCGACATCGCATTTAAATTCAATTGAGTTTATTAACGCTTGGAAATCCCATTCGACTGGAACTCGGCATTCACGTTTAGTTCTGAGGTCGTTCCGTCCTATCCACATGGAGGTTGCGCACTTTTTTAGTTTTAAAAAGACCACTTACTGTACATTTATGTACTTTCTCATTAACCATACCATCAATCTATTGTTAAGCTTGAAGGTGTAATTATTTTATTTCATATTTCGCTACAAAAATGGTAAATAATTTTCATTAGTGATTGGTAAAATCGTACATTTATTGTATATTGTGCTGTGATTTATTTATTCTGTGATTGTAATTAGAAAACAAATTAAGTATTACGATAATTTTATAAAAGTAGTAATGGACCTCTCAGTCCTGTATACACAGTTTACGCAACAGATTGAAAATGTAACCAAAAACGAGTCAAATTGTTGTTTGCAGTTGATTTATTGTGCTTTTTACAAGTGTGAAAATATTCTGATGTGACGGAACTGGAGAAGTGCAATAAACAAAGCTACCTATAAATAGAATTGTTTTATAATTACATTGTAGTGTAGAAATACCTATTACCTAGTACTTACTTAGATAATACAAGAATTTGACGCTGTGTTATTCCTTTATACCATTAAGTATCACAAGTTTGAATTTTAATGAATTACTGCAATTAGAATAAACCATTTGCAACGGTGCAATTAAGTATCGTAAGAATATTGTGAACTTCGACACGATAAAATTAACTATGACATCATCACAACACTGTTTGTTAGTAGTAGCAGTATAACTAATCTGGCTAAATAATATTTAAAACACTAATTGTCTTATTGTGAAATATTCAAACGCTGTTTGTCTCCCAATTCAAAAGTTAGCAGCCATCTCTTTCAAACAAGAGTATAATTTATATAGCAGCATTTAAAACGCAGTGTGATATACATGCTGTATTGACACAGTTGTTAATCCAAATGGTCAAAAGTGTGTGAATGAATGAGTTGACGGATTGACCTCATATTCGAACTTAGCCTTCCAATAGACCACTAGATTACGCGTAGAAAATTTCAAGCCAAAATATCAAACCGTTATTGAGTTATCGTGCGTACAGACGGACCGACAGACACACAACATCTTTGCATAAAGTATCTTACGATACTTAATAATAAAGTCGAAGTTACATTACATTTGATGGTTCAATTATACTAATCTTTTACTGAAAATTGCACAAACATCCACATTCATCGGAGCAATGACTGACTGGTTCACTCACGTACGTTGTGTAAGTTTCTGACGCATTTTATATCACCCGACTAGAATACTTTTTATGGTAAAAAATCTTACTAGTTCATTACAGATAAGTAGCACATGTGGACCCCGAACTCATAAAACGATCTTCGATTGTTGCTACTTCTGTTCATAATAATAGTTGACGCACAGTGATAGCATAATTTTATTTCATCTTAATTGGCACTCTGAGTAAAAAGTTTAACTATTTTCCCATAGTTTGCAGAAATAAAATAAAGAAAATACGTTTCAGCAATTTAATCGATTAGTAGAATGCAAATGAGAAGAAATCCAACCTTAACCAAATTCATTCTGCAAATGAGATTTCTAGAATTCTAGAGAGTCTTACACCTTTCTGGCATGCTCCTTATTAAATGGAGATAAAACATCTTTTGAAGCATACGTGCAACCATTTTGAACTTTTTTTGTGGCTGGCGATTGTAGTTGTGTTTATTTTTTCTCCACATACGATATTTCATTCTTTTTATTAAAAAACGCAGAGCAAATATTCCTTCTGTTTTAATTTGTTATGTTTTCTTGTTGGAGATTAGTTATTCTCTCCCTAAAGACTAAAGACTTGAAAAATTTATTTTGGCTTAGAATCATTGTAGGTATGTTTTGGTTGATGGGAATTATAATTATTAACAAATTCTTATAGAGGAATTGTCATCGTAGATTTAACCAACAAGAGGCAGTTTATGAAAATCAATGCTCTAAAAGAGTTGAGGAATTATAAAATCCAATGAACACGTCTGATTGAGGGCAATATCTAATATAACATAAATCAAGCTATGTCTCACTTGAATAGGATTATACAAAATATTCTAAAGATACGTAAGTTAATGTCATGTCATACGCGCAATATGCTACAAGCTGTCTTTGGGAAAGTCGGAGTGGATTTTGGAAAGCAGCTTGTATGTATGGAAAGGGGTATTTAAAAATGCTTTTAAAATCTGTAAAATTAAAGAATGCAGGGAAGGATTGCACGAGCGGGCGTTTGGTCAGGTAGGGTCTACATTTGATGTAAATTTTTGCAATTCGCAATCACATCCGTGATCCGACTGATACGGCACCCAAACAAACTAACAGTATTTTCTGGAGCTCCCCTCTTGTTATCTTGCATTATAATTAACGATCAGTAAGGTTGCAATAATTTATTATTAATAATATTTCCTAAGCATGTTAACCCTGTGAGCATAGTGAGTGTTTTTAGATGACATATAAACTCATCTTGCAAGTTTCTTTAGAAGTCTTCAGCATTACCAAACGAAATAATATATTATATTGCACAACAATAAAATCGTTTATTTTATACCATTTTTTTGTAGGTCTTTCCACTGATAGTGTGAACTGTACATTTGCTATTATCATGTCCTTTTATCATATGGGTATTTGGTACTTTTTAAATTTGAAAGGTATGCCTATTTATTTATCTATTTACCTCTTAAAGCAAATATTTTTTGCATTACGCTTACCTGTCAACTTCTTGTGTAACTACTCTTCAATGCAAAGAAAGAAAAAGAGTTACATAAAAATCAATAAGCACAAAGATAAACGCCTAAAGTATATTAAATGTGATACTTGGATTGAGACTGATACATTGAGAAGGACAGTAGTTACAATTGAACATTGAACAACTTATGAATGTTTGGTAAACTTTTCTAGGTGCAATAATATTTAGAGTTTGACTGAGGTATGAATTTGAAATGGTAATGTTCATGTTCAACATGCGACGGCAATAAAATAAATTGTTTTTGCCTTCTTCAGCATGGGTTTCTATAAAAGGAAATTTATAGCTTATAATATTATTCCAGTTATATAAAATCAACTTTGCCTCAAAAATGTTTTTAAGAGTAGCTGACAAAAAGGCGGATGCTATTTTATAAGAATGGTGTCTACTTCTGTCGGCCGCCTAAACTTACCAAAAGATAGCAGAATTCGTTCAAACTTTTGTTGTACGTCCCCTTGGGGAGACAGAAAATGTTACGTACAAAAATGGAGTTAATCGGTGTCATTAATTATTATAGGAAGCAATTAATAGAAACGTTTTGTCCAGAATAGAAATTTATGTCGTCAATTTGTCAGGGGGATATCTATAGAGCATGGATATCTATGATGCAAATCTACAGTTTATATCTACAATTTAATGTAACTCGTTTAAATTATTTCAACTCAGTTGATAAAAACAACATAATGGACAACTAACTGCATGTTCAAAACATCAAGTAGCCATATCTACGTTCTTCCCTTCCGCTACTTTATTACAATAATTATGCAATAATTTATGTATATATTTATGTGCGTACTGCACATTTATGTATATTCTAATTAACCATTCCATTAACCTGCTATTAAGCGTGAACCTGTAAATATCACACTACAAAATTATTATTACGCTGTAGTGACACTTGATGTTCCTACTAATACTATTATGCCTTGCAATTACATAGCAAACAAACTTCATAAGTAAAATCGAGTATTTATTTTATTGCTTTCTGTGATTTATTTATTCTGTGGTGTGTGTGGGTGTTTTAGTGGAAGTTTATGAAAATGCCCTTTACAGGCACATGCATGTTACATTAAAATCTTGCACCACTTTGCCAGGCTATAGAATGCAAGTGCGGTGCCATTTTTTATCGAATAAATGCAGATTAATTGAAAAGTAATGGAGTGTAGGGGATATTTCGGCCATAATAATGATACCAATCCTAATTGCATTGCATAAACACGGATGATACAATGCATCTAATGTGTACATGGGATGGTATAGGCTTGCAATGAAGATTGAATATTTTACAGTCGTAAAGTCATTGTGACTGTGAGTTTAGTGTTGAGTTTGAGTGTGTGTATGAAAATAAATGTGAAGTGAAATACTGTGAAAATATTATTATAATCACATTTTTTTATATGTACCTTATAAAAGTCATGCTGTCTGTTTGTAAGCTGAAGTGTCTGTAGCAGTGAACAGGTACAGCCTAAGTTATATTATATAAGTTATATAATGAAAATGATGACAATTAGATGACGAAGTAATGAGTAAATATCAATATCACCTTAAAATGTACTGCAGCATATCCATGTAAATGAAGCATCATCTATCTTTGCTGCATAGGCATCACAAAGTACACGCAAATTTAAACATAATGTTAGTGATAATAATAATTCTCATTACATTAATAACTCGTTATAATTTATTCATATCATTTAACAACACTAATTAGTGATAATTTATGTGAAAAATTTCTTATTCTGTTTATAGAAGGAATTAGTTTCGCCAAAAACCGTTGAGTGTAAACCGCATTAACGCAGCATTAAAATTTAAAAATGGCATCACATAAACAAATTGAACACTTCTTGTCAAATGTCCTTGGCATTGAAGATTAGGAACTTATTACAGAGTAGACCCCGTATGAAAGAAAATTAGAGTTTCTTAAGCAAATCGTTAAAGCTCGTGTGTTCACGGTATATTTCCAAGTAAGAGTCTCGATAATATTAATTATCATTTGGTATGGAATTAAGCAAGACTTAATAAGGAAAGTATGAAATCATAATTTTTCACGCATTATGCATAATTGCATAAGTAGTTATGCGATAATTTTTGCACATGCAATAAAGTAATAAAGTACATTTTATGCAACCAAAAACCCAACTTCAAGGTTTAATCAAGCAAAGTAAGATTATGAAGTATATTCTATGCAGATAAAGCCAAGTTCAAAGTTTAATCAAGTAAAGTAAATATAATTCAGTAAGTTAATCGATACACTTTTTGTTATCAGTTATAAAATGCCACGATGTCAGCCACTCCAACTTATGAAAGAAGGGCACCGACCCTTCAGGATATAATTGAGACTGGATCCAGCGGAAAAGGTGGAGTTTGCATACAATTAAACTATTTTTGTCGGCTTTCTTTGGAATATGTTTTCAAAAATACCATTGTCAAAACCGTCAACTTCACCTTATTAACTAATGCATTTTTGGTGAAATTTCAAAGTGTTTAAGTTTGTGTCCTTATCAAGTCTCCAAGCTAGAGAAAAGTAACTTTGCATATTATTATTATATGCATGTATGCATGAAACCTAAATCAGTCATGTACAAGACATATAGCAAATGGGGGAACAGGTGCATTAGACGGTAGGGGAATTAATTACAAACCCAGACGAACCTCAATTGACTCTCTTATTTGTTTTTAGGCTCGCTGCAATAAAAAAGCGATAAAATGAAACAGATATAGGTAAACAAAAACAAAAAACAACTATTCATCATAAAAAACGTCTGTCTATGTTTGTATAATCTAACTGGAATTATATCGATGATATATACCCTGACAGTTTCAACGTGTGATGTGTTCTGTACATGACATGATTTATGTGAATAATCTAGCATGGAATAAGTAGTGTCTCTTTAGCATGCATATTGCACATGCATTATGTTCAAACAATTGACGTGTCAACATGATAACATCTTTTACTAGGAACCCATTGAGATAGTAGTAGGAAAGATGCATCAATTAATTAACATAGACATTCTATTTAAGGGTAGATATTTCGAATGAGTTATCCATTCCACGCAATACCCCCATCATCATTTGTCTTTTCTTACAGTTACTACATTGCAATTGCTAGCATCTAAATATCTCTACAGCTATGGACAATGAAAATAAAACAATTCAGAAAATTGGTATTATCGGAGCGGGGTAAGAAATACTATAAACTAAAATAATCTAAAAACATTTTCATTTGCTGCATGCTATGATGATATATATAAACATAATATACTGATGATGGTGTTTGTTAACCCTGGTTTTAGGGTAGGGGGTATTTGTGCTGGAGTTCAATTAAAAAGGTTGATGAAAATTGAAAACTTCACCATATTTGAAAAAAATGAAGATGTTGGAGGGGTTTGGTATGCAAATCGCTATCCAGGTTGTGCTAACGATAACCCTAGTATATGCTACACATATTCATTTGCACCAAAGGCTGGTAAGGCTTTGTAATTTATGATACAGTGTAATAGAACGTAAAGTAATAAAGTAATAAATGTATCAGATGTCAGTTTATCAATAACTGTAACAATTTAATGTAACGATGTAAATGTAATGTTAAGTAGTTAAACATTCAATAAAGTAGGATAAATCTACAATCTACAATCATTTAATGGAATACGGTCTAGCTAGCCTTAGAATTTTACATTAAAACAGTTTTTCATTGCATTGTTGTACAAGACGGTATCCAAGATTTTGTTTCGGGGGGAGGTAAAAGTGTTATTTTACATGGAATGAAGTTTGAGTTAAATTAAGCCAAAATCAACCTAAAAAGTATAAAATTTCGCAATTTAAGGCACTTTTGTGCTCTAAATAACCTATTTTTTGAGATTTCAGGGGGTAGGGCAGGTGCCCTGCCGATAGATACAGCCCTATTCTTTTATATGTATATCAACAATTTTATAATGAGATACGTATATGAATCTACCTATATTAAAGTAATTATGTTGCGAATTATCTACAATAGATTTTCCCAAAGCGTTTGCTACAAGTAAGGAGACTTCCGACTATTTAAAGGGTACAGCAATCGAACACAACATTTATCAGAGAATTAGATTTAACACTGAAGTTAAATCCCTTAATTGGAATGAAGGAAGTAAGAGATGGAAAGTAACGGTTCTGGACAAGCAGGATAACTCTGAGGAGAGCCACTACTATGACATAATGTATTATTATTATTACATACTTATACTATTTTATAAGAAATTGTATGAATCATGCATCTCTGGAAATCCCTGTCGAATATTATAGTACCTACTGTCTTAATGATTATTATTGTAGGATTTGTGCCACGGGGAATCTTCGGCTTCCGAAATATCCCAAAGAATTTTTGAACTTCGAAGGACCAACAGTTCACACTGCGGAATGGAATGACAATGTTGATTTAGAAAATAAAATTGTGGCAGTAATCGGATCGGGAGCATCTGCCATTCAATTGATTCCATCGATTGTGAACAAAGTGAAGTTATTGCACAGCTATCAAAGAAGCCCTTATTGGACATTCGTCTTAAGACCGAACGTCAATATCCCCAAAATAGTGCAGTGGATTTTTGCTTATGTACCATTCGTTTTAGCAATGACTAGGCTACTGTTTTTATATATGTTTGAATTACTTTGGGCAGTTTTCCGTACTGATTGGAACTTCGGAGAGAAATGTATGCTTAATCGTTTAAATCATCTTTAATTTTAATAGTAGCGATTTGAAACATTGCTATAATATAGTAATAACTAAATGATTTTTTCAGTTCAAAATTTTTCACTAAGAGGCATGAAGAGGCAGATTCCTAATAACGACAAACTGATTAAAGACCTCACTCCAACATTCAAAGTTGGCTGTAAGCGTATTAACTTTTCTAACGAATATTTCCATGCAATTTCACGCTCTAATGTACATTTACATAAGCAACGAATTAAGAAGGTCACCCACGATTCAATTTTCACAGAAGACAACGAGGAAGTCAAAATTGATGTAACTGGTTATGAAAATTTGCTTTTCTAGAAATGAAGATTTGTTATATGTATAACCGTAAAAGTATGAAATAAGTTCACTTGCACGATTTTAGATTTTGGTGCTGGCTACTGGTTTTGATGTCGGGGCCTACTTTGCTCCGATGGAAATAATTGGGCGAAATGGAAGAAACATTTTGAAGGAGTGGCAAAATGCATCCCCTTCAACCTACTTTTGCATTGTATCCAGCTGTATGCCCAATCTCTTTACTTTACATGGCCCTCATTCAGTAAGTTAAAGAATTATGTTCACAAAAATAATCTCATTCTTTGTATCTGAATGAAAATTGTTTGATAATTCAGGATTCGGGCAACTTTCCTGCGACTAATATGATTGAACTTCAGGTTAAATTTATGATTCGAATTTTGCAAGAAATGTTACAACGGAAATCTCGTTGTGTCGCTGTGAAAGAAGCGGCTGAAAAGGAGTTCATGCAAGATATGAAAAAATGGTTGAGCCGAATGGTACAAGACACTGAAGATTGTGGATCCTATTATCGTAACTCAAGGAATGTAACCACCATGTTTTGGCCTTTAACCTCAATACATTATTGGTTTAAGACCCGGTTTATAAACTTCTCGAAATTTGAATTTTCTTAAAATACTCTACATCGTATAAGTATAAAGCAATCTTCAAGCAAGATGTACTGATAAATAATTCTAATTGCAACAGATAGAGAGGCTGAAGAATTCTTTATTAGTTTTATAAACATATACAATTTCCCTGATTGAGTGTAGGTACTTTTTAAACTTAATTGTAACAAAAAGTTTGCAAAATTGCTTAAAAAGTATGTGCCTACAGTAATTATCTTTTCATAACCTAACAGTTCGGATTGAAAAATAAATCCCTTATGATTAATACAACTGTACTTAACTTTCAGAATTTATTGACACGCCCTATGTTAGACTTTTTGTAAACCATAATACATACCCAGCGATTCATTATAGCTACCATTATATAATTATATCATTATAAACGCTACCCGGCTCGGTGATTTTGTATGGGGTAGCTAGTATCGGGAGTCCTGTGGGGGAGACCAGTTCACCCATTGAATTTCAATGGGACAAAAGAGCTGATCACATGTGACCATAAAAGAACTTTAACTTTATCATCAAATATATTATACAGATAGCTAAATTCAGTGAATTCTCCATAGTTGGTAAATGCAATTGATAGTCACAAATTTACCTGACACAAAATATTTAAGTTTGATACAAAGTAAAACAGCTTGTAAGTTGATTCAAGTTGGAGATGTTTTTCAATCATCCTTGAGGCTGAAAAGCTACATTTTATTCAATCAGAGCTGAATTGTATATGACATAGCTGTATTACTGTGTTATGCCTGTTTGTCACACGAAGGACAATTCAGTTAGAACAGAATCTGTAAATTATATAGTAAACCTGTCTAACCTGTAGTGGTAGAAGTAGAAGTAGAAATAGTAACTTGTATAGTCTTTATTTGTGTTTTAAACTTTATATCTTAAATAGATAAATAACAAACATAACGTTTGAAAGTTGGTATATAATTTTATTTGACAATGTGTACGTATTTGTGTGTGTAAGTAGCATTGTTATTTAGGGAGGGGGTCACATGGCCATTTTTTGGCCTTATCGTAGCCTCTAGATAAGCCATTGCTTGTAATAATATACTTTTATGATGATGATCCTTTTATGCGACCAAAAAAGAGTTTTTATTTAAAATTTGTAGACGTATTAATTCTATGTTAGGTCTTGATATTATTGATTACATATTTTGGTGTAGGTATTTAATTGAAATGAAAGTTTCAAATAAAATTGTTTATTCTGAATGCAAGACCTTCTAATGGAATTCTGTAGCAAATAATTTCACATGCAGTGTAAAAGTAAAATGGTAATGGTAAATGAGGACACTTATCTAAACTGACGGTTTGTCATACACCACATTCATCATTCGAGTCTGTAACATTTTTAGGACGAGAAATATATTTGACTCCTTGAATAAAGCACGCAATAGTATAATTCAGTTTGGGCCATTTACCTTACGCAGCAAAGTAACTTTCGCTACAAAATGATTCTCAATATTATACCTCTTATTAGCAAGGGCGTACCCAGGATTTCTGTTTGGGAGGGGCACACAATAAATTTAGTGCAAAAAAGTGTCATGAAAAATTATGTCAAATTCATTCAAAAGTAACCCAAAAACACACTAAATTCGCGAAAATTTTGGCAATTTTTTGCAATTCTTTGGGCATTTTTTGCCATTTTCCCGGAATTTGGGGGGGGGGGGCGTTCCCCCAGTGCCCTCCCTCTTGGTACGTCCACGTCCTTGCTTATTAGTAATACCTATACCGTAGTTCTTTTCTTTAATTTCATATTAACAATGGCCAAAGTGACAACCTAATTTACTTGCCTATTAATTTGCCAACTTATAACGTTTAAGTATATTTCAATTTTGCCCTTTTTACACTAATTTGACAAAGAAGTTCAAATGTCTCAACAAAGCAGACATAATACTATGAAATTTTATTTATGCAGCTATGTCATAGGATACTCACTATAATCATTTATCCATTAAGGTCCACTATGATCATTTAGTCTGTAGATAGACTAAGTCTATATTTTTAGCGTATGTATAGCCACACGTTTACAAAAACCAAGGTAAGCAAGACAAATATTTTGCTTTTATTGCAAAATTGGTTTAACCTGAATAAAGAATCAGTTCCTCTCGTGTTGTAATATTGCGTGCTAAACACAATCTAAATAGCTATTATTGTATATTATATTTCCTGTGGTAAATAACTTAAATTCTGTTGCGAACTTGGACAATTTTGCATACATTCGTAAAGAGGAAATATATTATCTAATTCTTCATCACTTTTGAATTAAAACTAACCTATATGATCATGTATTCATTTAGACTACGATTTAATGGTTAAAGTAAATACTAATTTGCTTCTACATATAAATATTTTTTAGAAATGAAATTAATTGTGTGTATTGTGTTAATATTATGTTTTAAGTTCGCACACAGTGAAATGGTTCAAGAAAATGGAATTACCACTCCGCGTCCAACAGAACCTTCAGCAGACTCCAACTCACTTGAAGTATTAGAAGGGATTCTTCCATTGGATTACAAAATTTCAGACTTACCACCCAGATATAACCCAGGTTATTTATTAGAATTATCTCTTCGTTTAGCAAATCATTTTTCAGTTAATTGTGTAACTGAGAAATTTACAAATAAAAGTAGCAGCCCGCTTCTTCAATTCATCAAATTGTTTGAAACTTTTTAATGTTTTTACAATGCGTCGAATATATTAATTTCTAATTTAGGTATCGCATTTGTGGATGTGGAACCACTCAAACTATATTTCACTTTAGGTATAATGGGCATTTGGAGTGTAGACGAAAGCCAAGAGGTATTATAAGGAACAAAGAAAAATCAAAATTATATTTTAAACCAATTTTTATAATGAATGTATTTACTGTGTAATACTTCGCTGCTATTATTTTCTTTGCTGTGATTAATTTGGTATTTTAAATTGATATAGCTGATTACAGTTGATTTGAAAATGCATATTGAATGGCAAGAACAGAGACTCAATTTGTCAAGTCTGGAAACATCAAGATCGTCTCCTATAGTTCTTAAGCCGGAGCTCATAAAGCAACTCTAGCATCCAGAAATTTTTATTGGTAAATAATACAAAAAATTACAGATAGTAGCACTTACATCAGTACAATATTTGATTTATTCGCATTTTGTATCAATGTTTAATCATTAATCATATAATGAAATATAGAAAAAGTCAAGTCCATAGTTCATGAAGCAGTTCTCTCCAAACCAGCCTCTGTGAAGATTTTTCCGGGAAACATCGTTCGTTACTCCACAAGGTATATATAATAGACACTATTTTAATTACATTGAAGAGTACCTATTACAGAGCCAGACCCTCGAAATGTTCAAAGCTTCCCGAGACCGGGAAAATATGCTTCCCGCTTCCCGAGAAGCAATTTATCCGATTTCCCGGAACCGCCGGTCCCGAGTTGAAAAATCTTCCGGATTTTTTTCGGTTATGAGGCAAATTTCTTTCCTTTCCCAGAAAAAATTTAGCTTCCTTCCCGGGAAAATATTTCAACCCTTCCTTCCTTCCCCGAGACCATTGGTCCCGAGGTCAGACACTTTTCGAGGGCCCGTAACAGAGCCTGCTTACAATTGGTAAAGAGATATATATTATTATGATGTTTATACAGATTGACTGTTACAATATCATGTCAAATGGATTTCCGCTACTACCCTGTCGACACTCAAAAATGCAATTTCCCAATTGAAAATTGTAAGCATACAGTACTCTTTTAGGAAATAAATGGTTTTAATTGCTTTCGTTATAATGTTATATGGGTTTTATTTTTGTAACCTACAAGACTCATACGACAACCGTCAATTGGTGCTGCAATGGAGTGATGCTCAGCGATACATTATTATGGAACGAATCGAATTAGCTAATTACTATGTCAAGGTGAAATCTTTCAAGGAAATTAGTGTAAAATCACCTTTGTCAGGTAAATGTCTCTACGCATGTTGTGAGAGAAAAAGAATACGACACACACACGTTGATCATTGATATACTTATTGATATCTTATTATATAATATGCTTCTGACTTTTTGCATTTAAATTAATATCTAACAACTATAAGTAGAAATTAATTAAAATTGTAATGAAATTAATTACTGGTTTGAACAAGTCGAATGATTTGCTGAGGAAGTATTTTTGTATGAAATCATGGGGTTGATTAACGAGTTGAAAATTATGCCAAGGAGGTTGTGTGATTTTCATGTAAAATTTCATCAGAAAAATCATTTCATGGAAGGAAATAATCTTTCAACTAATTTTTAGGAACGAATTATTCGAGGCTTGGATTTACCGTTGAACTGAAAAGGAAATGGAGTTACCACATTCTTCAAACTTATTTGCCGAGTACAATTTTCATACTCGTCAGTTGGTTAAGTTTTATTTTGCCGTATGATTCTACGACTGAAAGAATGGGATATTCCATGAGTTGCTTATTTACAACCACCGCAATGTTTGGGGCTGTTCGGTAAGTCTTTACTAATTGTACTACAACATGTACTCTTATTTATCATATACGTAATAGTCGATCTTTTGTGAAAATTGACAAACTATTTTACTTGGATGAATATTATAGTATAGCGTATTATTCTGTATGAGTTAACCATAATCTCTGTTTAAAGACAAAGTACACCCAACGTGAGTTATATCAAGGCTTTGGATATTTGGATGGTCACATGCATCTTTTTCATATTCTTGACCCTCATTCAACACGCTTTTGTTTGCAAGTAATTCAAATATCTTATTTTCATTTAATTAATTAATAATAACATTCTAGTATGTATAAAATTGTGAATTTTAATTAAAACAACATTTTGTTTTGAAATGAAAGAATGAGACGATGCAAGAAACTCAAAAAATATGTAAATGATAACCAATATAGACTTAGTTTGAAGAGAAGTTCAAGATATAAAGTCAAAAAGAGACAGGTAAAAAGTACATAATGTCAAATATTACGAATTATTATTTGTCATCAATTTCACTTAATACAGATTAAAACGAAAGTTAAATGAATATTTTACAATGGTATTATAATAGACAAATAATTTGTGCTAGGACTTGAAGAAACGTTTTGAAACGGAAACATCTTTTAGTAAGAATATCTTTATTGCCAACGATCGATCCGTGGTTCAGTTGGACAATGACCATTCTGACGACAAAATTGAAAAAATGAAGCATTCGGTTTCACTCGATGGAAGCGATAATAGCAAATGTCCACTAACATCTTTCCAAAAAGTTATGAAGACAACAGACAAATATCTGTCATTCATAATCCCTTTTTTATTTCTTTGTTTCAACGGAATTTACTGGACATGGCTCATCAACATAATATATTCAGACGACTCTCAGTAATTTTTCTAAAATATGTCAATATAATTAATATAATAATTTTGCCGGCATTTTCAACTACCTGTTTTATATTATATCTAATGTGAATAAAATGAATTTGTATTCATGTGCATTGAAGAAAAATTATGTCTAATTTAAATTACAATAGTGTTACCTTAAAGTTAAATGTAGGCACACTTTAAAGCGTATCTGTTTTTCAACATTGATGATAAACAGTAAAATACTGTAATACATTCGGATTGGAAGTTACATACTTATTTATTATGCACTAATGTGCACTTGTGTTTGTAATTTTCCAAAACTATCAACAAGGCTTCAGTTAAACTGATGCAATGTAATTCCTTATTCTTGAAACATTGCAACTGCAACTTATATTATTTGCGATACACGAATTACACGATATATGAGTATAATATATTGAGATAAGTATGTATTGAGGTAATCCTAACGAAATTGTATTGCATAACTGAGGACAAAACCGGATTTACAGGATTTACAGAAGTAAGTTACATAATAAGGCGTTTTAAATGTTTTAAAACATCGCATAGCGTGTTGTACAACCTTGGATAGCTGACTTCAATGATTTCAGGTGAAAAGTTTAGTCACACCAACTTATCATCAGATTACAAATCCAGTTCCAGTACGCAAAAAAGTAAAAGTATATTTTACATTTTAAAAATCATCTCCTGGCTCCTACAGTATTGCTGCGTCTTTTCATATGTGGACTGTGCCTAATTTGTTGTATATGCAATATCTTGACCCTGGGAATCCCAAGGTCAGAAAGGAATGTGTCAGGTTGGCTTGATAAGAAAAATCTAAGTATAGCAATTAAAATTAGCAGGTATATATAATAAATAGCCACTCAAAGCATCTGAGTTGTTATTGCATCATGAAATATTTAGGTTTCATCGTTAACATTGAAATAAACCATTTGTAACGGCCCAATCAAGTAGCGGAGGAAACAGAGATACTGCGTTGTGAAATATGACACTGTGACAATAATTGTGACGTCAACTGTGTTAGCAGTATGCCTATACTCAGACTAAATGTATTTAAAAACATCAATTCTGATTTTTTGAAATACTTTATCATTTGCGGTATTCAATATAAAAAATTGACGGGTTTTACCTTGAAATGAATGTAGAATTCACGTAGAAGTATTTAGATTGCATTTGGTATTTAAAGCTGCATTGACACAATAGTTACATTAAAAGGTCAAAGGTCATGAAGGAGTGGACCGATTGACCTCATCTTCAAACTTAGCCTCACATATGTCCTCACTGGTACGTATCCCAAAATATTTCAACCAGTTCTAAAGTTGTGGAGATAAAGGACGGACGGACGGACAGCTTTGGTCTTCCCATAAAGCAGCTCCGCTATTTAATAAGTTGAGGTAGGGGAGATTTCATTCCAAGAAGTGTTTCAGTAGAAGTTCTGACCTGAGACAGTTGACAGTTGTTCGTGAGTAAAAGTTGTCTTCAAACATTAAACCACTGTAAAATGGGACACACAAAAGAAATCTGGGATGCGAGTGGATATGACAGAACTAATGGTAAGAAATACAAAAACTCAGAAACTCACCACTAATTAATATTAATTATAAATATTAAGCACAATTATTAGTTGTTTTTATAAATTAATTGACTTTATCATTTTTTCAAGAAATAATATTTCATTTGTTGACATTAAAGGACAGCAGTACCGAGATGCAAAAGAAACAATCAAACAAATTATGGAAGAAAATCTGGGAGAGTAAGACTACTTTTTATCATACTATTTTTTATCTTGAATTCCATATCGAATTAAAGTTTGATCTGAAATAATTGAGATTCATTTGATTTCCAGATTAGATGTGGTGCTTGACATTGGTTGTGGCAGTGGCAGTAAGTAACTGGAAGTTTTACAGATTACTTATTTACATAATTCAAAATCACGTTTCGATGTGTTAATGTTGGTATCAATTAATAATTTTTTATTTATTTTATTTTTTATTTTATTAGATTCAACAAAAATGTTGTCAAGCTACGTTCCTCACAAGAAGATGTACGCTTGTGACTTTGATTGGCAAATGGTTACTTGTAAGTTCCATTTCATTTAAATGTGAAAAGGATGCAATACCAGTATACCGTATTGCCGGTATTAGAAGCCTCCCTTTGATAGTAGCCTCTCCTCAAAGTTAATTTGGTTTATTAAAAGCTCCCAAAAAACTTAACATTTAGGGATTTCAAGCATAATACACAAAATTTCACAGATGTTGTTAAATTTTGATAGTTTAAAGTCAGTTTTTTTATAGAAAAACCAAATATTTCGAAGTTTTTGACATTTTATACCGAAATAGTACAAATAATTCTACGTTTTCACCGTAATTTTACCAGACACATAAATAAATTCCTCCCTCTATTACCAACCTCCTTTTAATAGAAGCCCCCTAAAAAATGAATTTGAAAATAGAAGCCCCGGCTTCTAATATTGGCAATACGGTAAATACAATTTTGTTGCTTATAGATGCCAATGAAAAGCATAATGATGGAACAATTGAGTACTTTGTACAAGACATTGGTCTACCGTGGGAAAAATTAGACCAAAGATTAAGAAATTTGGAAGGAAAAGTTGACTTGGTATGGTCAAATCGCTGTTTACATTGGGTAAAAGACAAAGCAACTGCTGCAAAAACAATTGGACGTCTGTTGAAGCCCGGTGGTCGTCTTTACGCGAATACTACATTGACAAGAGACATCAACGAGTTTCTCACAGAAAAGGAGAAGCAAGAAAATCTGAAATTCTTAAATGTTCAGTCACATCAAGATCAGCTGGACGAATGGAAAGAAGTTTTCAACAATTGTGGATTGAAAACAGTGAACATCGAAATGCTTTTCAAAGATTGGTTATACGACGCTGAAGAAGAATTTACAGAAATGGAATACAGCGCTGTTGGTCCTTATTTAACGAGATTGATACGAGATGATGTCTCAGAAGCGAAAAAGGAGGAAATCTTAAAGGAAATGATACCTAAGTACATCAAAATGGTTGGAACTAAATATGGCGAGAACTTTGAAGATTTGGATAAAAATTATGACATAAAACAGACCTATTATGAGCAATTCAGAATCATTGGAACCAAGTAAAAGGAATGGCATTAAATATACAAATATTTAATGTCAACAACTTATACTGTCAAAACCCAGTAAAAAATTGAAAAATAAATCCCCGGTGAAGCAGAGTGCCCTAAATTGAAGGAATTAGTTTAAAACTTAATTAGCATAAAATATGGAATATTACATGCATAGACTAAAACACTTATAACGAAAATAATATAATGATGCAATTATGCAATCTATTTTACTTCATTGATATATAATCACTTATATTAAATGTACTAAAATATAAGCATGGCATATAATCACCGTTTTATAAACATAGATATTGTGCAATAATATTTCTAATAATAACATAGTTAAGTAGCGCAAGCTACTTTATGAAAATGGTGTCTTTTCTGTCGAAGTTACAACCGCCAAATTTGAAGACGACCGCTAATGTTTAAATATATTGAGAATTGATTTTTTTAAATATAATCATAGTAAGTGGATGTTGTGTCCTGTCCAGGAACAAAGAGAGGGCGGGCGATTTTAAAGCGATGATATAATATATACATATAGCAGAAATATTTATTCTGCTGCTAACTTATTTTACAACCCTTTGGTGAAATGGTTAATAATATTTTATTTATATATGATTATTATTTTATTGTATTTATGTGTATCTGGGCTATAACTAGATTGGTAAATCTAAAGTATTAGCTACAGTAAGACATCAATGAGAGTGGAACAGAATACCTATTTGTATGTATAATGTCCACCCTACTAATCGCAATATCTAAACAGTAAACGCACTTAAAACTTATAATATTATTCGACAATCACTAAAAATACTTTTTCTTTCGTACTATACACCTACGTCAATATATTTATAATTTATGTGGCTACTTGCTTAGGTACTGACTGCTACCACACTGAACCACGAATTCACTAACCGGATTGAAATTCAGCAAATGAAATATTGAATCATTGAATCTGAACATCAGAAAAAATTTGTACTTTTGTAACTTGCTGATTATCAAAACAATATACAATGACTCCAAATTATGAATATCATACTATTAGTTAATAATCGGATAAGGGTAAAGTTTATTTAAGGATTGTCCCAATTGACCACGTTTAAAAAAATTAATTCAGAGTATCAATTGAGCATTTGTCAACAAGATTGTTATTTTAAGCCTAAATTAGAAAAATCATAGTGGCACACGATGCATTAATATTCTCACACCCATACTCAATTAAGTGCTATGACCACCATAATTTGGGTTCATTTTATATTAAAAAATGTCGCTTCGTCCTCATTCCCAAATGTGAGGAGGATTTGAGCCGTTTGAAGTACAATGGTGAGTACAAAGTCTGCGACGCTGTTTTTGTCCATTTTTGATACATTGCCAATTTTGATACAAAAACCTCCACGACGAGCATTAAAGAATTTTTTCATTTCGAAATTGCTTCTTTGTGATCCCCAATTATGTGATCTATACTGCCGATAATGGCGCTGAGAGGTTTTATGGAAATCGGCACCTTTTTCAAGGCCAAACAACCACAGGACAAAGTAGAGTATTGTGATACTCAAGTACAGAAAACGCTCCAGGGGAATCAATTGTGACCAATAACGAATCAAAATATAATTTGATGCCAGAATGGTTTGGGTGACTTCCATTTGAACCGGAAGTAGTATATCCCTCATAATGACGTCCACCATGTTTATCAAGATAGTAACTCCATTCAGTATAGGCACGATTCCCTCGGCTGTGCGGACATCATCTTTCGTCATATAGGAACTTCGCCCTAATCTATTCAGTTTTTTTTTAATTTGTAAAAAAATCACAAAACGCTTTGGCAAAAATTCTTATATAAAATTAACAGTAAAAAAATTTGATATAAATAAATATTACTATTACCTGATTTCCCGTAAACTCACCGCAGCAACGAAGCCGACATTTAGACAGGTGAGAACCCCGAATGTTGCTAACGACCAAAGGGTAAGATGAAGCCAGAATACCAATAAACCGTGACACAGCATTACTGGCCATGTGTAATATTCGGGTGGCAGAATAACATAAGGCAGGTGAATAATCTTGTATGGATTTGTGAAGTAGAACATCATTGGCCCAAGAAGGCAGAAAGGGGTTTCTCCAATTACAATGCTGCAGAATATGTCTAATTTGTTGAATAATTTCATCCTTGGATTTTTATACTTCATATCTGTGAAACAAAATTTTAATATTAATTGTTTAATAGAATCTATTGCAATTGTGAGAGTTATAATTTCTATTCAGTTATTGGGATTACAGAAAAACAATTTTCATATTTTACCAATGAGCCATTGGAAGAATTCCAGGTAACTGTTTGTGATTAAGACGATGTCACGGTATTTCATGAGAATTACGACATAAAAATTGATGCCGAGGGAGTAGCAAGTTAAGAAAAAAAAGACCTCGTTGAACTCGTAAACTTCAGCCTTTGTGACAATGCACTTTAAGAAAGTGAAGGACAGGAAGCCAATATAAGCGAAGAAGAAGTAGGAGGTGAACAACCATTGAAATCGCTTTCGTTTGCTGTTGGAGTGTTTCAACTTCCCCAATTCGTCATCCCACGTAAAAGGAATAACCCCGACAAAGAAACAAACCTTTGTTACGAATTTTAGATTCGTAATTTGCAATTTTGTGGACATGATTTGGTTTTCTCAGATATTTTAGTGATAAAAACAATTTTGAATCTGTTGGGGACTGACAAGCAAACCACCAGAAGTGTCATAAGCCGATTCGAATGAAACTTTACATGGCGAATGCTTTGCTCGATTGTACATCACACACAAAAAATTAGCTGCTAATACGCACA
>JABASD010001569.1:0-37936 GCA_019776165.1 Pogonognathellus flavescens
GACTTGGCCAAAAATTCCCAGCTCTCAACAAAAATATTGGCTCGGGACTTTTTCAAAAAAACCAACAAAATTCATTTCTCTGCACATTTTTGTGTTAACGTTGGTAGGATGAGGGTTAATAACTTTGCGGCTGTGGCAGAATTATTATCTGCAGATAATCGCTACCTGTGAAGTCATTTATGCAATCATCAACATTAACTATAATACAATTAGCCATTATACTCTGTAGTTCCGACATAATACTCATAAAAACCCATTTGGCGCTTCTAAACCTGTGAAGGAGCGTTTAATATTTAATTTTGTCAAGTAGAATTGCAAGTGGAAGCTGTAAGTGCAAATCTCAATTGCTCAGCTGGTTTAATGCAGCCTTTATGGGAAGATATTATGACTATTGGCAACAAATGAACAATGGCAGCAGTGTGTGATCTAAAACTATGCTCTTAGTATGTGCATTCAGGTTTTTAGCAGTCTATCGAGAATATACTATAATATTAGTTTCCATTGTATAATTTTGTACTGGCAAATTGATAGCGTCTAATGACGATACGTTTGCTGCTTTAAGTTCTTATCTATGTAAGTTACTTCGAATTTGAAGTAACAAATTATGGCATTTAACTGAACGGTAAGTTGGATTGTTTTTATGTGATAATACGAAGGAGGGATGAGAATAACGAGCTTTGAATTGAAAATGACTCTCATTTCGATTGTGATTATCGTCGAGGCAGGAAAGCAATTAAGTTTTATTGCCACTACATAAAATTGTCAGCTCGTTCCACTTTTTTAATTCTAGCTTCATTTCACACTTCATGGCAGAGAGATACCTCGCAGTTTCAATCCGCCTTGTAATAAATCTCCTGGCACTTCGCACACGATCATCTTATACTCAACTCCTACGACACGTCCACTCCGAATAATCTGTCATATAACTATTTCCCATTATTACAAAATGTAATGCCAGATTAAATTGCGAGTTGCGTACACACAATAAATCCCCGTCACCGGATGCACAGAAAAAATATTTAACAAGTAACCCAGATTTTATTATTGGAGCGAAATGCAGGTAACTATTGTCAATATTAATTGCCTTGTCGGAGTAGATAATTTACTTGTGCTTTAATTCTAACAGTTAACTGCTGTAAGCAGATTGTTATGGAGCAAGTACGACATCAATGGTCTGTCGTCTGGAAGTGGTCTTATTTTGTGCCTGAACACAACAGTGGAGAAATTCTTGATTAAAAGTAATAAAAGTAATAATAATTTACAAGCTACAATTATGATGATGCAGGCAATCGTTGTTTGAACTTCTCTTTGCTTTGAGTACAATCCACAATTGTAATGCGGGGACTTATGGCGAGCTAAGCGCAGGTTATGTGGTTGCTCCGCGAAATCGACACAATCCTTGCACATTAATGCAAAGCGTAATGTCGTGCGCAACACACATACATGGCAGACGCCAGACATGTCCATTGATTAATTAATTAAATCTTTTATGAACCGCAAAAATAATTTCATCCTACGACAAAGCAACTGTGCCCTTCCAAAAGCCTTTTTTTCTAAATGACTCATATTTAGCCACGGACTGACTCCTTTTGATGTTGTACATTTCTATAATTTCTAAACCACTGGAAGTATAAATACATAAACTGAGATATGACATTAGTTTAGTATGTTGGGTTTTCCAAGTTGAAATTTTAAGATTTTAACTAAATGTGAATGGGAAAAGTGTGATTGTACTATAGAAGTATGGATTATTATTATACAAAGGTATAACATGAAGATCGTGAAGATTGTGGTGGTTGGTGTTTGTAAAGATAGTTGGAGAGATATCGAGGCAGCAATGCACTGCCTCTGAATTATTGCATGAACTGACACGATCTGAGTCAAATCTACTGATGAACTGCAGATTAATACAACAAAGTTCTGCTGTCTGTTGGAGTTGCATGTTGCTTTTACGTCTTGTGCTTTACAATTACAACACAGAAACTAACAAGAGTATTAAGAGATATGCCCAAAGGCAGAGAATAAGCTGTGCTGTGGTCTATAGACAGTTTATGTGCACAGTTTAAGCACTTCATTGTACTACAACAGCACATTGTACTTTTTACATGTACTTCTGTATGAGTAGAGCTATAAGTAAATATTTAACAAGCTAAATTCTCTGTGTATTAGTCGGGTAGCTATGAGGAGTGCTGCATTCACAAAGTACAATTCTATTACTAATATGTGTTCATTACAATGTACAGAGTTAAATAAACTTCAGTTGGTAGTAAGTAACGTAACACATTTATTAGGAATCACCTAAGGCATAAAAATAGGATGGATGGTTGAAGGGAAGTAAGTGTGTCACTTAAACAAAAAAGCTGCGAGTGGACTGAAGGAAATTACAGTGCTGCCTGTTAAGTTCCGTTCAGTCGGTCAACCATTTGTTTATCTCAGATATCTTTGCGACTAAGAAAAGAAAACATGGCCAACAAAATCGAGTTGTGCAATAACAACAAATATTTCACGGTTTGCGTTAGTTCTTCTTTCATTTACACAGACGTGGGGCAATCACGAAAATTTCTACAGCCGAGACAACCGGCTCGTTATGTACAAGGAATTTTTCTGAATAACATCTTGGAACCGCAATACTCGGCCCGTCAACATCACAATAAATCTTTGTGTCATTACAGCCATTAAATACATTCAGCTTACACCAAATGCATCCACTTAAATAGTCTTTCCTAACCAGTCTTATATCACTCATCTTTACAGCTTTGTTCAACGTACTTATGCAAATTAACGTGGCTTGATTTTTAGATCGTATGTACAGTTTAGATTTTATAGTAACAAGAAATTGTATCACTAAGGAGGGAACCTGATTTTTGAAGCATAGAACCAATGTTGTTTGTAAAAATCGAAAAAGTTTGACTTTCAACATGGCTGTATTTGTGTTGGAATTGTTAGTAGTTAGTTTGCCTTGTTTGTCTAAGAATAAATTGCTGAACCGTTGACAGACAACACACAAACACAAATAATGTGGCGTGCGTTATTCTGAATTTTGTATTTATATAAGTAAGAAATTGAAATATGGTCACTTCTCTTGATGAAAAGAACAGAGCACACACATTAAAGATCTGAACTTATTTACTAGATATGTTTTTGAAAATGTGTGGCAATTGTAAACCCTTAGGCACCTTTTGTGGTGACTGGGCATATGCAAATATTTGATTGTATTTGTAGAGACGACCTTCTTTTGAATTTGAATTTTATGACTTTAACTGATTGACAATTCAGCACTAGGCTGTTCCATATAGGTGTCACAATAAACCCATAACCATTCAACCCATGCAACTAGATGACGCAAACCAATGTATGAATTAAACTAATATTTCATAATCAGATAATCCAATATTTCTATCAAATGAACAATAAATTCAAATAAGAACTCCCAGTGTAGCCAAATATCGATTGAAAACAAGTTCAACAACTAATCATCTTAATACAATCAATCTTAATTTTAATAATATTATTTTCACATCCAATCTAAACGTTGTATGATTTAAAAAAAGAGACAGAATTAAACTTTGGGATTGCATAATTTGGCAGTTGGAAAAGATGAACAATTTTGTCCAACAGTATAGTTTTAATTCGAGGAACACTATAAATTAGTCTCATTATTTGAACCTTCATGGATTGTATAATATATACAGATAGTATTGGTATATTAAATCATGCAAGCACACACTTCAAAGAAATGCAAGGCTTCAGTTTAAATCTGTCTTGTGGGAAAATTCCATAGCATTTGGCATGGCTGTTATAAAATGTTCTTCTCCGTCTGTAATTCATGATATGATTCCCGTTGAAATGTCCATGAGGTTGCCGATTCGGGTGAGTAGAGTTACAAAAGCAATAAGAAGAAAGATCTGTCTGCAGACACAAAGTACATGGATCAACTTGAAAGAGACGTAAGTGAAAAAATGATGGTTTCATTTAAATAGTTGATGTGTACAAAAGTATGGAGTATCCTGGATGTGCATATAACAAAATCCAAATATTATCTCTGTAGCTATTTGAAATACATAACACGGATAACATTTTGGATAACATTTTGTGATATTCTGTTTCTCTGTACTTTTACGACTGGACTTTTTTAGGTTAAACTTCAGAATATTTCCATGCATAGCCACATTTTTCTATCCAATTTAACAAAAGGCTTAGTCCGCGGGGATTTAATATAAATCGGGGATTTATTATTCCAGATCCAAAAATCTCGGGAAAATTGCCAATTTGTTTTTCTGGGAGTAAAGAATTATATTTTGACGGAGTATCTTTATATGATCATGCGAATATGTTAGCCACCATTGACTTGGATCTGATAGAAAACCGTTTGAGGAGCGGAGCCAAGGCAAGGCTCACATGCAAGATATTGCATTACTTATTATTGTTAGCAGTAAAAGCGCCAGCTTAATGTACGTCCGTTGTGTTTGCCTCATAAAGAACACTTTGCAAAATTGGCTGTAAAACCTACATGAAATCTCACTTTAGCTTTAAATCCAAACGTCTACTAGAAAAGTGTTAGGATTGTAATTGCAGTGAGAAAAGATAAGTAGGTAAGTGGAGCAGTGCAGCAGAGCTGGTGGTGGGGGATTAAGAAGAATGACACGTAAATATTTAATACAAATAATACATTTTCCAAATTTGTTCAAGTTCTTCAGAGCATGAGGGCAGTGTTCTTGTGGAGATGGGATGTGAGCAGCAGAAACTGTTTCTCAAGAAATGGTGGCTCAGGAAGAATTCATAGAAAGAGAGGAAGATTTATACGAGACATGTTTTCGCATACCTCTTCGGAACGTACGAGCACAATCAATTGCTACATTCATTGACAGACAACAAATGCAACGGATTGAATGAAGAACTGCAAACACACATAGAGCACATGTAAGCGTCTACTCACGGATTTACAAACAAAGATGTTACAACTACTCTCACAAAAGTCGGCTTCCACTAATCCGGCATTGAGGACAACTGAAATGCGACAAAAAGAACTATTTGCCGTCAAATATAGCGCTCCCGTTTTTTCTCCTTCTGCGTGCAGCTTCATGTTCCGCAATTTTTCTTTTCTCGCATACCAATAATACCTCCACTTACATTTGTTCCTGCCAACCAACCCGAAAACATGACTCTGCAAATAGCATTCTTCTAAAAACACCACATCGGCTATTTATTACTTTCTTATTAACAAAATAAATATAAATTCATGAACAACTGACTGATATGACGACAAACAATACTCCCCGCTCAAATAAACCACCAGAGGTATACATATTTATGTAAAAGTAAGAAATGCATTATTTAGTGAAGAATAATTTATTTATTTGCGAGAGAAGTTATATTTTGGGAGGTGTGTGTGGCTGAACGAACTTTTAGCCCTGACGAGGAGGAAAGAGAAATGGAGGCAAGAAAGAAACGGACATTATGACGATTCATTTGGAAGAAGCAGAAGAAGGGATGGGAGCCCAAGCGTGACATTATAATTCCACATGAAGGAAGGTGATTGGAGTAACTGTATTCCTGTTTCTCTCTTTATTAATTATGGCAGGGAATATGATGAGGTGATATGAAGAAGCGTCTTGTGCCGTACCACTAATTCAAGAAAGTCTGATAATCTGAGATGTTTAAATTCGCGATCTCACAGTTAGCTTTTAGTTTTACACGTTTTAGTTACTTCACTCAATTAGCATTCCCATCGACTGGACTGAATCAACTCAACTCTCCACTTCTTTCTCTCCAATCAACTCCCAATTGCAATCACAACAATCACAAACACCAAATCAAAGTACACACAGCTCCAACTAACCTAGATGACTGCCAAGATCAAGTTCTTCTAAATTAACCACCAACATCATCACCAGTCCAAACACTTCTACATAATTCTCCAACCAACCTCCTGCAAATTAAACTTCTTGCTCTTAGACTCTCTTCGCACTAACTAACGCAGATTAACACACAATTTCATCCTACACAAAGCACAAAGTGTCCTGTCCTCTTTCAACATTATTCATCGTCTACATCTTCCCTAATAACCACTCAAACAGATCCTCACTGCAAATCCAACCTAAACTTCCAACCTTCCAACTTCAATCTTCATCAACATTTTCTGTTCTTTCTCAAAGACACACAAACCAGTATTGTGTCTTCCAAAGAAGTTTAACAAACAAAATTACACTTTGCTAACTAAGGAAATAATTTGTGGGAAAGGAATCTGGTGGCAAGTGCAGCAGAAGTTGCATGGTGCTCCCAGGTTGATTACTACAATGGGACGTGCTACAAGACTGCTACCTACAGATCTGCAGTTGACGTCATAGGGAATGAGGAATCTGCATGAGTGGCATTATAACAAGTAAAAATAAAATGTATATAGGCCAAGAAATGCAACAGCGGTCGGCGGTCGGTGGACTGCTACTGCAAAAACCACAGCACTGACAGAAAAATATTATGTTTCATTTGCAAATAGCTGTCAAAGGTACAATTAACAGCTTGTTTTTGAACAAATCATTAAACTGTGTGTGGTTGACTTGGAATTTTTATGAGTAATTCTTCCTGAAGCTCTTTTTTCTGAATTCTTACGTGAATCTGGCTGGAAGACGAGTTGTGGCTGAGAGAAAACTGTCGTCTCACTTAATCCAGTGCAGTATTACGTATTTCTACCATCTCAGTTTGCTGAATAATGTCAGAAAAGAACGGTAGCTCCATAAAACCGCGTTAGTTGTCATACACACTGTCAAGTTGGCAATAAAATTAACACGTTTAACTTCTGTTGTCATTTTACTATAAAAATTTTAGACTCACATTCAGACAGGAGCGATTAACAAGATGTGTCATCTCTCTGCAAGCAATTCCATGCTCCCGTCGCAAAATTCTGTGTAAAACCTTTGTAATAGTAACAAGCTATCTGTAATTCTTGTTTTGTGTTTGCTGTATTAGTGGACAATACAAATAAACCAACATTCCTATATAATACATCAATAAGATTACAGCAAAAGGTTTTTAAAGGAAGAAAATACTGCAAAGATACGAATTCAATTGTTGACTCATCACGAATCACAAGTTAGCCAAAGGAGATCGAATCCTGCAGAAGGAATAAGGAAGAATCAGTAAATTGAGTTTGACTCTATCGTAGTTATTATGCCCAAGCACATTTTTGTGCAATGCAAGTAGTTACTATTCTGTAAACAAGGTATATACATAGGCCATATAATATTCACTTTTCTATGCACTAAGCGTTAAAAGTCCAATGTACGAGATTGTGTGTTTCGTGTACATGTAAATCAATAAAATACAAGTGTATCAGTTGAAGGATATGAATTATATTGTTATTGTTAGCTACATATATATACTTTTGTGTTAAAGCCAAAGAGATATACAAAGTTGGTGTACAAATAGTTTTATGTTGCTTTATACCGAATTTTATGTGTACCTACCTACTCCATACATACATTTGATACTTTGTGTTGAGATTAAAGTTAGATTTGGTATAGAAAGTAAAGTACTTTTATGCTTAACTATATAACCGTAATTAAAAATCCTTATCTGCAAAAGTCGTAATTACTGTGCGTAATAACATTTTTAAAACGAATGAATAGGTGTAGAGTGTTTACTGTCACGCTAGCAGCATATTATTCCATTTAATAACTCCACTTTCCAAAACTTTAATTATTCTTTCCCTAACTAAGCAATGGTCTGGCCTTATTCTGCTTTACCGTCTAGAAATACTTTAACCATCGTAAAATTACTGAGCAAAATGCCCAATAAGTAAACGCTTCCGTCTAAAAATGTAAAAATGAAATCTGACTCAAGACAACCGTAAGGAGCAGCATGACTGACATTTGCAACGAAAGGAAAATTCCAGGAAAAACCATTCGCACAATAATCTCATTCTAACCAGCAAAATTACATTAAAAAATTATGAGCACGCATCAATTGAATGGAGTTGTGAACGACAAGGAAACTGAATTTTAATTGTAACTTGTGTTTAGAATTTGGGTTAGAGAATCAAATCATTGCAATAACTTCATTTACAATTATCAGTTAAATATTCATTCTCGGTTTTAACAGTGCCATTATTTGATTTTGGCTGAAATTCTTGAGATCTCACACACTATTCATCTTGATTTGGATAATGTGATTATATTTTATAAGGAGCAGAAATGAGTGTTGCTACATGTACCCATAAAATATACTTATATACTTATTATATATACTAACAGAGGAGGAAAAGAGTTTGAGTGTTGTGTGAATAGCTGTGGTCGTAAATGTTTGTGCTGCACATGCCTACTGCATTCTCACCACTACTCCTCTAACCTCCATAACATTTCTTGTTATGAGTTTATGATGTTTGTACAAAAATGTAACATTTATTGCCTGCATCATTCACAGATTGCACAGATTGCATTGACCAGATCAATTTGAAGACTAAAAATCGATCTATGTGTTTCTATTATGATTTTATGACGTGTTTAAGTAATGATCTGCTTTGCACTTGCAATAAAAGTTTATTATTGAGAGCTGTGTGTATCAGGCCATCATCTACACATAATAAGCAAATAAAGTGTGGTAGTGACGGTAAGAAGGTAGGAGCTGAGAGAAGCCATAATAAGGTGGTGTAGCAGTGAAGTGGAGGAATGGGGTTAGCAGAAAGATAAGATTCTGATGCACTGGCAATAAAGATGCATTTGCCTGTACAGTTCTCCAATCTAAGTGAGTGCAACTTGATAAGTACCATCGTCATTTAATCCCTTCACTGCACAATTTACCTACATTTCAATACCAAACACATTATTTCAGCTAAGTCTTCCATCTCTTATATGTATCAACCCATTCCAATCATAATACAACCACTCTACTACAGCCCCACTACTATTTGCATTATAACACCAATATCAAATTTTTCAATCTTCGTAAAGACTCGTACATAGAATATTACAAGCTATAAACATGGATGGTCGTGTTTGTAGTGGAATTGTAAAGCTGCGACTGCAATGGAGAAGAATTGAATTGGCAGGAGAGGAAATAGGGAAATATTGTTAGGAGCGGACAAAGAGCAAGTGCAGACTGATGGGGATTGTGGATTACAGAGAACTGATTGAGTAGGACTCGAACAATAAATGGAATGGAAAATGTTTGTGAGGTAACGATAAGACAACCAACTAATAAACTTGGAGTGGCCAGCCTTTATTCCGAACTGAGTTGGAGCTTAGAAATGGTTTAGGTAGGTTGAGCTCTAAGTGCAACTGCTACTTAAATCATAATCGCCATCGTTGAAACTCCGTGGGAATTCGCACGGAACGAAAATACTTGTGGCTAAAAGTATTCTACTACTCCACTACAGAAAGAAACACGCCTTATAGCCATAATCATGATACGATTTGCTACAACTACAACCAAACTCCAATATACTCCATAGAACACAGCTACTAAATACTTTTTGTGTCTTAGAGTAGATACATCATAATCATAACATAATAAATAAATAAATTATATAGCCCTAGGAGGAATATTAAATATGATTCTTAAGTAAATCATAATTACACGTCTATAAGTATAATATAATAGGCATATAAATAGTAGTACAGGGTTTAAATCAAGTCTTATTAGTACGAACTGTAATTCTAATAAATGTTCTACACTTAAACACAAATCATAGTTTCTCATTTGAAGACCAGCCATCCACGCTGATATCATTAATAATTTAAGCTTAAGATATACTCAAGGTAGTCTTAGTTAGCATTCAAATATTCCAAGCAACGTTTTAAGAATTAGGAATGCAATTGATGTTTCAGTTTTAGTCTTACTTATAGTGGTAATTATTATTCAGAGCAATTATTGCAGCTAATGGAAAGATGTTAAAATAATTCTGATTTATTAGCAGACGATTGTTATGTGTGGGAGTGTAGAAGAGAACATAACTCTTACAACTACATGAAACCAAAATGCAGATCTGAGATGAGTCTAATTAAAAGGAGTGCAAAACTCGTCTAGTACTATACAATAAGTATTTTAAATTCCAAATGAGTTTCCATCTAATGCATTCTCTTGGTTAGATCTCATAAGACGATAAAGCTGTGCGTATTTGTGCGTGGACAAAGTTTTCAGTGCATTAAGATTGCACAGGTGAGGAAATGTGATGTAAATGTATTTAGAGTGCAAGGACTGCAAGATGAAGTGCATAATGTGGATAGCATTATTCACATGTTGCTGGGAAAAGTTTAGTTGTTGTTTCTGTATCGGAAAATGTGAATAATTTGGTTTGTTTTGGAATTGTGAGGACGGATTCGTTTAAAGTTAGAAGTGCATTAGTGCAGTGCTGATGTTATTTTGACTGTAGCGAGAAGAATAGGAAATGGGAAAAGTGGTGCAGCATTGTAAGAAAAGCAGAGGACTGCAGACAAAGATGAATGAATGAAACTGGATCCTCCTACATCCTTTCAGTTACTGTTCCGTCTTCTTTCAAATTCGCAATGTGCAATGTTCTAGTCTGTAACTGCCACTTCAAACGAAAACATTCGAGTTTTTGAACTTTTGCACACACTGCCACCAGACAAATCATTTCTTTACATTAAATGCTTAACAAATTATCTTCGCAACTTCAACCAAACTTCCTCGAGCCACCTTGAAAGGCTGAAAGCAACTGAACAGCTTTCTTGGCCAAACAAAAAGGCATGCACCTTTGTGCAGTGTTTATGTACTTGGAGTTAAAAGTGTTTGTCTACAGCTTAAAATGTGTATTGATGGTAATGGCTGAAGTTAATTCTGAGATTTATTGCGTGTAAGTACATCGTAATTGAGTGCAATTACTAGGAGATGTATTTGGGTTATGTTGTAATAATATCTCTGCACCAATCATCAACAGATAATCCTAATCCAAACAAACGGAATTTCTTATTTTTTGCATACAGCGCATTACGGCTTTGCTGCAAATTATTAAAATGCCGTTGCAAATTTTCATCGTAAATCATTAGAACATAAAATTCAAATCTTGTACGTAGAGCGAAGTGTTTGATACGGAATTCTGTTCTGAATTGAACAATCATTTGCACGAAACAGAAAATTTGTTAGCTGCAAAAATTTCAAACAACTACTTGATTGCGTCTAATTACACGAGGTCGGAAATGCTTTCAAAGGCACACAAAAAATAAGATGCTACACGCTTGAACAGAACAAACGTAACAAAAATAATAATAAGCATATCGTTCAGTTAGTTCGTCCGACGATAATAACATTGCATGTTGAAGCCAGGCAATAACAGACTAACATTTCTCATGCTTTTAAATAAACGGTTTGGCAGTAAATAAGCGCTAGGAGAATTATTGAATGTGTCTATGATTTCTATAAAGGGAAGCAAAGACGCTTTTCTTTCTGTGTACGAGGAGAATAAAATAATATTATGTGTGTTTTACGAAGTAGAATATTGGAAGGAGCAGCACCGAGCAGAGTGACAGTAAGTGAAATAAATGAAGAGACATGACATGAAGGATGGACACGGAAACTCCCAAACAAACTCATCTTCTGCTTCTTCACCCAAACCTGCTGATTATTTTCACACACCAATTTCTTCCAACTGTTTCTACACTGCTGAGCTATGCGCTGCTGCTGTTTAGCGTAGATGCTGTTTAATTGTCATTTATTACCAAATTTTAAAGCTCACTTCCCTGCGGAAACAGTCAAAGGCTTCTGATTAAAGTGGAAGATTTAGTGACTGAGGAGAGGCAGAGTGTTAGCGACACGATACACGGCCACACATTCTTCTCTGAGTCGTGCGGAAAATCATCTTTGTAGTAACTGTTAAACCATGGCTGAATGTATTACTCCGCACACCGCCGCTAATTTTACACAGGGACACTATCATTTTATTTAAACAGAATTATCATCAGACCCTCTTCGTTCTGCTGACGATGACTAAATATTAAGTCCAATTATGTGCCACACGCTTTCAGTACTTCCGGGTATTACTTTTCACTATGCAAAATAAATGGTATAGACTCTTCTCTTTAATATTTAAACAAGCATGCACTTGCTACTGAGCGAGAACTGTTAAACTGCAATATGTGCTAAGTGGTATCGCAAAACTATTCAGTTTTCATGGTGAATTTTTCCATTAGAATAACTCGGCTTGAAAAGCAACACAATTGGATCATATTATGGAAAGACCAAGGAAAGAATCTGCATTTACTAGAAGATACAATTATTTGAAGTGCCATAAGTATGCCATATTTTATTATGAACCCGTTTGTGTTGTAAATAATTCTAAACCACTATTATTAGATCTACTCAAAAATATAATAAGTTACAGCTACAATATAATAACAATCTTAACTATGTGATTCTGTTTGCATTTAGAACGTAGAATGCCGTGCAAAAACAGCATGGTATAGGTATTCACTAACGACTATTTTAAAAATGGTAATGCCAATAAGAAAGAGATAAATCCAAGTATTGCTGCTTTGTTCAACGATAAAAGTATTTTGAAGGTTTGTGAACCTTTGTGGTTTCCCCCGTATGGGGTACAATACTGTCAAGCTATAGATTATCGACCCGTTTGCTGGCTGCTTTTCATTCGGTTCATCAAGCACAATGTGCTATGGTGTAACATTATATTCATAAATAAGAAAATGCTTATTACAAAATGGTATAAAGGGGCTAGGGTTAGATAAACAGAACCAGAATGATTTTTATTGCCGAATTACGGTGATCCTGCTAATGCTAAAACTTAACTGACTTCTAGCTATATCATTTTTCCACATTTACAGAGGATGCAATTGAACAATTCATGTAAGTTTACACAGCAGACACATTGGATGAGGATGTAAAATGTAAAATGGAATTTCTGTAGAGGATATGATGTGTTTTGTGTTACTGCAAAAGTACTACCTGTACTTTAATGCAGTAACAACCGACATAACATGGCACAAAAGATTTCCTTCTGTTGTCTGCGGTTTTTCTTCCTTTATCCTGCCGCTCTATTTTTTCCATTGAAATTCTTCATGCAACCAATAAGATGCCTGCATAGCGAAATTCATAACATTTCGCTGTGATTATGGAACTGCTGCAATAAAAGCAACAACACACGAAAAGCGATCCAACTGTTTTGACCACTCTTCGTTCTACTCTGAAATTATCTACTCGCATACTCCAATTAACACCACCAGAGTTTTTCAAAACTTCATTTCCGTTTCACCCCAAGACTCAAGTGGGGTGAATCCTTTCAGAGAGAGAGAGAGACCATAGAAAAAGTTTTGCTGTTGTGGTTTCTATTTTTCATATTCACACCTTTGTTGGCAGAAGATGTGAAAGAAGGTTGAAAGGAGAGCTGGTGCTTATTGCCACGGTGTTCCATGACTGCAGTCCACATTTCAGTGGATTGGCTGTAGATGAAGCATGAAGACGGAGTTTTATTGTTATTATAAGTAGCTCTGAGTTCATATTTTAGCATAACTCTTGCAAACTCATCACAACTCAACAAATGTACATACAATACTCCTGTCCTTGAAAATAAACTTTCAACAAAGAAATCCATTATATAATTGGAAATGACGCATGAATTTGGATTATACAGCTGCACTTTGCATCATTCATTGCATTAGAGAGACTACAATAATTAAATAAACAAATGCGGAGCATTCACAACAAGACAACAATACCCATGCACATTGCAAATTATGCACATCCAAATATTGAAGGACCATCATTACAATTATCACATTCGCTAATTCCAAGTAGCAGTCAGCATCAATTCACACAAACCTCTGCACATTTATAAATAAATTCTTAAAATATTTTTTTATGAATTAGTAATCACACAAGACGTGTTCATTATACGTCGCACTTTAGGGTGGTCATAATAATTCGAGAGAAGAAAAACATTCCGCTATAAAAAATACCTAACATTTCATTTCTGTTTATAGGCAGGAAAGCGTGTTCTGAGATGTAGGAAGGTGTTCGGGTGTTCCATGAAATCTTTTGAAGTTGGTAGAGAAAGGAAGATAAATGTGTGTAAGATTGATTTATAATGTGAGCCACCCGTTGGGCAGAAGAATAAAAGATGTGAATCAGGCAGAAACAAACTAAATCACATCAAAGGCCAATTTGTCTTCATTTGCATCTCTTCTGCTTCTACGGAAAACTAACTCCGCTGTCTCCACACTTTTGGCTCCGCACTATACAAACTTAAACGCCGATTTTACTTTTTGACTTCCTAATGTCTTTTGCAACTTTTCAGTGCAATATGCAATATCCCCCTCTGCTAGAAGAAGTTATTAATGCAGTACGTGCATTATTCTAATGGCAGTTCTAGATTTCTCCTTGATCTTGGCAGGTGACGTCAATTAATATTATCATTTCCATAATGTTACATAAAAAAGCCACAATTCAGATGAGCGTGCGATTGCATCGAATAATTTTTAAAACTGTTCACGATACGTGAACGACAATAGTTTATTTGTACGTACGAATCATTTGTACATTTAATCGTTATTGTTAAGATGCATTATAATGACGCATACGGTGGAGACCCTGTAGTAATAAATCGGCAAACATTATTATGTCGTTTATGTATAATTGAAAAATTTCCTTTCATTAGAAAATCGATTTACTGTTCACTTACAGAAGAAAAGAGATTACTATAGGAAAGGAAGACTAGCCGAAACTTAACCTCATTTATTTATTTCATTTAATATTTCGTAGTAAAAGTAGTAATAATGGTTTCCCGAATGAAAAGAAGAACAGCAAGATTGCTGCAAAGAATATTGGATGACATGATTGTGATTATAGTTGTGATCATGTAATGGAGCAATGCAATGTGCGCAGTGGGCACGTGTGTGAAGTGAAATGGAAGAAATGTGGACCGCAGGTAATGAAATGAAAGAGTGGTGAAACGATAAGGATTATTTGGAAATAATTAATTCACTTAGAAACATGCGCTGACAGATTCGTATTGATTTGTGTATCCACACAGACAAATAATATTCGTGGTTAAAAAACATTTCGCATAGAATGCGCCTAGGTGCAACGCCTGTTCTAAGCGACCGAATTGAATAGGGCATTTGACTTGCTCAGCATTTCAGGTTTCCTTAATTCTGTTTGCAGTGTATTCGCCTGTTAGCGAAACTTTCACTTTCCACGTCCACTCAATCCTTCTGCTCGTGTTTAAGACAAGTCTGCTGATTTCAGAGTTGTGGGGATGTCCCACCTAACCCAAATAAAAGTTCACGTTGCCAACACACACGAGCTGCTCTCCTCACAAACACTCCGTCAATCATTAATCATGTCAGTCTGCCTTATACCTCCACAAAGCGCATATCCGTATAGACGCTGCACCTTCAACTTCATAACAATCCACCGAAACTGCTTTTTGCTCTCCTTATGACTTTTTATAAGACAATAGCGCCATACTTGCATTATTGGTTACTCGTTGCCACACACTTCAATGCAATTTCCAATTCTTTTTCTGCAATTTCTTTTGCTTAGTTTATAATGATAATAATCTTTATGTTTTCAGATTGTCCACGTCGCATAATATGAAAGTATCGCTGCAATTTCGTTTTGAATTTTGAATCAAGGGCAATAACTAACAATAATATGAACATGCAGCCTCTTACAACAACTTATGTCCTCTGTCATTGCAACTTTGGGCTTCAGTTGCTCAGTATCTTCAAACGAGTTATTAAACTAACATCTAACAAATAATAATAAAATCACGCTAAAAAGCGTATGACAATTTTCAAAGGGAAAATGTGTAGCTCTACATTTTCACTTTGAATTTTATTTTATTTTTTTGCATCATTCGAATTTCATATAAGAAATGTTTCCACTCTTTTATAAAAACGTATGCTGGATAAAGGAATATCGATTTCATCTTATAACATTTAGCTTACAATTCGTAACAAAAAGTATTTGACACAATCGTTTCGTTCGAAATAAATACATCGTTTACTTGCATGGGTGAATCAAATGCGGTGAAAAAGACTTATGCTTAGAATATCCGACAATGTTATATTGCAACTTGTTTTACAGCATAATATTTAAAAATGGGCTGTATTTGATGGTGATCTCGGGATGAAAAAGTGGGTTGCTGTGAAGTTGCATCCAGCTCTGCATCCACGACACTTGCTCGTGTATGCATTTGCATTTGAGGAGAATTTATGAGAGTGTGATAATATTTAACGCCCGGAAGAAGATAGGAAAGGTTTGTTCGGTCTGGGTGGACGGAGTTTGTTGAGAGTTTGAGAGTTTTGAATTTGGGAGAGAAGAGAATGAGAAAGTCTGGTTTCGATTATTCTGGTTCCGTAGTTGTGTGTTACGACCTACTAAATAGCACAGGGCATTATTGCTCCGAAGTTAACACCAAGTTTTGTGCGGATGCAGTCGACGACGACATTACGTGCTCTGCATTTCAGTCCTTCTACTTAATTTACGACGCTTAGGCAATGCACAATGACGAGACCAGAGAGTCCCTTTGCGCACTTTTCTTTCCCTTATTCTTCCTTCGCACAACTTCCAACATTTCTCCAAACAACAAAGTCAAAGTTAAATTACCCGAGAAATTCATGGAGTCTTGCCATCTACTCCCATTCTATTTATTCATCCCATTTTCAAAGTGTCAACCAACTACCACACCGACAGCCAAACCCAACAACCTTCATAGCCACTGCTTTCTGCACAGACTTCTGTCCCTGCCATCAATAAACACTTCCAGTCCCATCCTCAAATCTTTATGCATACATTAAACACATGTGATCTGCAAACTCACAGCCTCCACATTAATAGCCACAGAGATACCGAAACACAAAGACCATCATCTTCTTTTCAGAAAATCTATTCGCCATCTTTTCTCTTCCTTCTCAAAGACAAAGCCAAAAAGTTTTCAGGCACAACCCACAACTAATTAAATCTCCACTTTCGTACACTTCATCAATAACAACCAAGACGAATTTCCATTAACGACCCATCTACACAATATTTTATTGTCTCAGGAAAAATCACAAATTATTGTGGAATGTTTTTGACTATCTGTACGCTCATTGCATTCATACTCGTAATGGACTCAATTTTGACATTACGATAATTGCACACATTTTTAAGTGTCCATGTCCCTGTAAGTAGAAAGTTGGGTATTTGTAGTTAAGATTTAGGATTTAGATGTGGAAATAATGTTGAGATGTTTTATAAGTGCAAGGAATATTTGAGAAGTTCCGTGTGAAAATTAAAGAGCAATCTGCTAACAGTACAAGAGTTAGTTTTAAGGTTATGTATTTTAACATGATAATATTACGCTGAAAAATTACAGTTTCTATTTTTCAGCGTATTGCGTGGATTCATTATGTTCTGTGAATAGCTGAAGGCTTTGGGAAAACTGACAAGAAGAATGAGCTCATCCAGTTACGTATTCGTTATAATTTGCGAATAAAGGAAAATAGTTATTCCTTTAAAGGACAAAAGTAACTGTATGGGAGGAAAGAGACAAGAGGAGTGAGCACGTAGCTCTTCAGAGTAGGCCTCTACCGAGTGTCAATTACTTTGAAACTTTTTCTGAAATGGGCTCCCAAGTTCTTTGTCACTGCGTAGATAATTAAGTAAAGTTAATCTAAACATTCCCTTGAACTTATTAGCACTGGCAGTTAAACAGTTTATTTAATCAAAAATCGCGCAGGCCATGATCTCTTGTGCTTCATCAATTACCTGTAACTCATCAAAGTTCAAAAAATGTTGAGCATGCATGTCAGTTGCAAAGAACGGTACTTTGCTACTCAACCCACGTATATTCTCATATAGTAAAACTAAAACTAAAACAAAGACACACATCTAACATCTTCAAAGTACATGGAGTTGTGAAGTCGTAAAATGATTGAAGAAAAATCCAGTGAAGACGACCTTTGCATTGCATTGATCAGAGTATTGACATTATGTAACTAGAGATGTCCTTGTTCGTGAAGATGCACATTCTTCAACATTTTTTGTCAATAGATCATTTTATTGCCTAATCATTATTCCCACACTGTCACTCTTGTTTGTGAAAAACTCCTGCGTACAAAGTTGCTGCTTATCATAAAAAATCACAAAAAATGCACGAGAGATAGTGGATCCTCCACAAGACATGCTTTTCTTCTATCCCAACCACATGCAACACATTATACTATCGAACTTGAAATGCAAAGATGAAAGTCACAAAAAGGTTCATGATATTAAGAGCCCCTTACATCTTTAATAATAAAACTATTACGCTTGACGTGTTTTATTTTAACAGTCTTGCATATAAAAGATATAACGGAGAAAGGATTTTTTTAAAGACAGATTTTGAATGTCAGGTTAACTAATCCGTTACCGTTTTAGTCCACTGAATGAGCAAATATTGTAGTGAATGGCTTTGACCTATCCAATTGAAGGGCACAGTTGTGCACGAATGAAAAACTGATTTACAATTAAATCATTCAAACTATGTAGAGAAACTGGGTGTAATTATAGCATTTCTTGTACTGTATTACTGTATAATGGACGTGTAAGTAAAATGGCCTAGAGTATGGGACACGTATTATGGACATGGTTGCGACTAGATTGAAAAAGCGAGTAAATGAGTCATGAAAAGAAGAAGAGCAGTGCCACAGACATTATTGATCCCATCGCATGTCTAAGTGGAGTATCGATTTCTTTCTCGTGAATGTGTGTCTCCTCATCAAAAACATCGTCAAACCGCTGCACGGCTTCAAGTACATGCCACGGTAGGAAATGACAAAATGCGTGGGCTGTGCATTACATTCTAACATGCATAATGTAGCAGCAATATTATAACCTCCTGCATAATATTCCAATAAATTCCAACAACGAGCAAATCGCGGAAATTTGACGTACATCGAAACGAACATGAGATTCTATTTTAACATTCATATCGTGCAACTTTAATTCGAGAGAAACAAAAAAGGTGCACTTGCATTGATCGATATTCGTGTTTTTTGCAAACCAAATGCATCCATTTAAATTCAAAGTCTTCTTAACATCTAACTCATGTCCACTTTTACTACATATGGGTTTCTACACATTATGATACAAATGACGTTGTCTGCACATGCACAGTTGCACAAAATTCTACATAATATTTTATCTTTGATGATCCTATATAGTATTTTTATAATTCAGTTGGAGAAGATTGTTGGGAGAAATGATGAAGTGAAGACAGAAAGGCAAGGTTGCCACAAGTAGCTTTGAGTTAGTGCTGACAGACAAGGAAAAGAGTGTCTTTCGAGGAAATTGGGTGGCAGCAGCAGCAGCTTGATTACTGCGTACAAAGAAAGGACGAAGAAGAATCAGACTGATCTAAATAATCTTCTGTGAGTGTTATAGGTTGTAGTTTATTATACAAATACTTGTTGGAAGGTTTGTTGCAGCTCTTAAGGCGAATACAAGCTTAGCTGGTGCTTTGGTAGTTGAGACAAAACAAGTGGAGAATAAATATTATCTCGTGCTGCAACTGGCTCTGCTCAGAATGACAGTAATCCAAGCTGACACAGTGACTTTTAATTTTCTCGAAAAACTTGAACTCTTTCTTTTCCTTCATTTCCTACAAAGATAACTAAGTGAAGTAGCTAGTCGCAGTAATCTACAGCAAGCAGTATTCGCATTCATTAATCTACATACAAGTCCATTGCGCCTCTGCATTCTAAATCAGCTCCACTGCAGCCCCTCTCCCCACTCGACTCCTTCCAACCATAAAGACTTAAAGATACATTACACAAACAACGCGTCTCTTCATTGCAATTCAAAAGTCAATCTCTAATGAGCAAAAATGCCAGAGATGACCACTGTCCCATCAATACTAATGTGTCATCTACATTCAATCTATATGTCCTTTGGCTTATCCACAGCAGAAAAATCATCTGCTTTTTCTACAAGACACATCATAACACATGAAATACACGAAGCTCTACTCTGCTGCCTCAACAGAATTGCCATTCATTCATCCTTCATGCGACAACTACAACTAACTAGCAAAAAATGAATTATTATTTGACTGAGCGACATTAAGTTTGCTATTCATGAGTAAAATGACGGTTGGATGAGATCTGGTCGTTGTGCTACAATTATTACAGGATCTTCTTGCTTTACAGTATCTGTGCACACATCGACAACTTCGTCCACAAAGAAACTAAAGCTCTCTGCTCCTTCGAAAAGCTTCCTTGAACTGCTTCGCTTGTTTGCCACAGATAAAAGAAAAACAGTTCTTCATTCAATCTCTCAATCAACAATAGTTCTATCTGTAAAAATACGCGCAGTCAAGTCCACACATAACTGAAAACTAATTCTACTCAAACTGTTTCAATAAATATCATAACATGGCGTCATTCATTTCCACCTCTTACACGTAAACCCAATCAAACTTCATCAATCCCCGCACTACAACAAATACGAGAAACACTAGAAAAGACAAGTTTCGTATTTCTTTTAGGCAGCGTCAAATAATTTATTGCTATTGACACTTGATGAATTTACTTTTGTCAAAGATGCGTGTATGAGGATGGTGATATTGACTTGGCCCTATGGCACTGCAGGTTGCACGTCAATTTCAATCTGAACAGAACATGTGCGATGTTTTATAGAGCTACGTATATCTGAAGAAAGATCAAGATCACGTAATTCATGGATCCGTCCGTCGGATTATTGTCTTGACTCGAATTGCATGATGGAAATGACAGGGATGGAAGAAAAAAGACGCAGGCATAAAGTATAGGCATAAAAGTAATAAGTAGAATGATAAAAACAGCTAAACAGACAACCTTAAAGACTTTATCACTCACTCTGCTTTTTGTCTCATCCTACTATAAGCCCCTATCAAATCCAAAGCTAAGTACCTAAGTAAGTATAGTAGAGTGCTAATGTGTGTACTGTCATTCCCGTGGACTTCTAGAATTATTGCAGTTTATAGGCATATAGGGCATAGCAGACGTGAACAGAGAACGTTTTCTTTTTACGTAGTCATTTCTTAAATCCTTCGTAAAATTCAAATCCATTTCTTGTGTCTTTTGGCTTGGTGTAGTGCATTACTTGCTTTGTATGGAGGTTTATATTATTCTATGAGGAGGTACAATGTGAAATAATATTTGCAACCCATTCTTAGTTCTCTACATGGCTATATAGAAATATTGCAGTTTTGTCAAGATATCCACATCTCCTGCTCAAAGCATTTTCCATAAATTGTTGTTAAAGGCAGACAACTATTACTTCTGTCCCAAGTAGCCGCGTACTATCTTTTACAACAATATAATAATATAATACATTATTATAATGTAGATAGGCACTATAATAATATTACAATCTTTCTCCTTAACAATGAGACTGTGTCTGTGTCTTTGTAGTAGCTCTGTGTTGTTGTTTTGCAGTGTAATAATGTAGTATCCGCTCCGCATAAAAATGTATGCGAAAGAGGCAAGTAAATAAAAAGTGGCTGGTTGTATTTGGTTATGTGTGTGTGTTTGTGTGTGTTATGGAATATTGAAGCAGATAGGAAGAAACGTGAGACTTGTAGATAGGCCGTGTAGTAAAAGAGAATCGTCGTCGTGGACGACGAAGAACGTCACGCAGTATTACTCAGCTGGCCTTGAGTACCTTGTCTTGTATTCTCAACCATATCAATCACAACACAATAATCCAACCAATTCACGTCCATTCTGTACAAAATCTCTGAGAATACAAATACATCTATATATCCTTCCACACACACTCGAATCATCCATACAACAAAAAACAAATCCCACTAATAAAACTTTACTGACAAACACACAGCCCTATACTCTTCGCCTGTGTAATGCAACTACACACACATACAGATAATACACAACCAATAGAAGTATACACAGCGTGGAAGTGTTTCTGTAATATATATGGACGTGGAATATAGCAGTAGCAGAATATTATGCATAATAGATTAGTAGAGGCAGAGTGAAGGAAAATTTGCATTGCACAGAGACTCGAAGATAATTGTGAAGTCTTCTAAAATCTCTGCTCAAGCAAACCATCCAACTCTCTCACCACTCAAAGTCAAGTCTTGACTTTGCGAAAAAACACTTTTTCTTTCTCAAGATCAGCAATTAAACGTAAAAAACATTACAACACAGAAACTGATAACAATGAACTGCATTGTTCCTACATAATTTACATGACTCTATTTCTAGTAGAAATCAAGCAATGAATAATTCAGCCGTGTGGTATTTAACTTTTTTTATCTCTTTGTGCAAAACGCCGCAGGCTCTACCCTACACCATTTTTGCTCGTTTCATATTTTAATAATATTCTCTGTCCGTGTGTGTCGTGTTGTAGGCAGATTTATATTTTACACTAACCAAACATCTTGCCTCCACTTACACAATTAGAGACAGTTAGCAACTTAGCAGAGCAGCATGCAGTCTTCTCTCTAAATTCCCTGCAATAATATTATACCATAATTCCTTCTGAAGTCTCGAGTAGTCAAATGAGTGTTAATGCTTATGTCGGTGTCACCACATCATTCATCTAAACCTTTCTTCGTCCACTTCAACTCAGTTTCAAAAGCCAAACAGTTCAGGTTTAACAAGTGACACTGCAAATGCACGGCAGATCAAAATGATTTAATCTTATATATCTTTGCCATGATGAAACTGTATCTTATTGTGACACACAACTGAATAAATACATTTTGCATTATATAAACGTACACACCACCAAGCCCACTCTAAAAGAATACTTGGACAAACATTTTTACCTCATGGCCTAATTTAAATAAAATACAGAGGGATAAACAGAAAACCTTAATACGATAATAGCAATAGAAATGAAGTATTACTATAGGTACATTTAAATTCGATACTTATGTACTGTTTGGAAAAAGTACATAAATATAAATGGATATTCGTATTAGAGAGTGTACATGGTGAATGGAAATGGGAGATAGAAAATCAATTTGCAATTTTGGAGTTAGACGTTTAAGGGTTGTGGAAAATGAAGAAAGTGGATTCGCGAATGAAGTAAAGAGGGACGTTGATAAAGGAAATGTAAGTTTGTGTCGTGTTGTGCACGTCGCAAAGAATGTGGAATGAGCCCTGAACTGGAAAATTCGGAGAGAAGTTATTGTTGGCATGTACAAAGCGACTGCACAAAGTGAATGTAATTTGTTTCCTGTTGGTGTTGGAAATGTTTATACATTGCAACTGCGGATATCATTTTTATAAATAAATAAATGTTCACGGAGTAGACTTAAAGGCTGCAGTACATTTAGAAATTCACCACCGTAAATATTCTCATTCTTCCTCCACAAAATATTTTAAACTACGCGTTCTGCATTTCAAATGCTGTTTTCTATTGCACACACCGGAGGTGCTATTACATTTCTTCTTTAACAAATAGAAATTAAAATATCTTATTTTCCGTTACACTCACTTAATTTAATACAAAGCATAGGAAATTGAAATTATAAAGCTGGAAACTTCTTTCATTCTGTTGTTAAAACAAAAGACAAGAGTTTATAATTTGATACGGCCTTTTTAGAAATGGAATGATATATCCAGGAAATATTTGGAATTATGTATTGAATGGGGGATTTTAGAGTGTGAGAAGAATTGAGACGTTTACGGCGTAGAAGAAGATTGTGTATTGCAGTAGAGCAGACGAATGCAGTGAACGTTTTAAATGGCGAGACACATTCCCTAAGATGGGATTTAGGATGAACTTGGAACATGGTCGCATCTTTTGTTGGCATTGTGTATTGCCACGATAGTCAATTACATTATTGCAGCATTAGTATGCCATGCCATGTGCTCATTCTGCATTAATAAATTTCTCGCAGAGACCCGCCACTACAAACTTCTCTTTCTTATCTTCTCTTCTCCTACAATAACCTCACACAACACACTGCGAGTCTGCATAACACTTTTAGTAGTCAACTGAGAATTTTATAAGCCATTTCCTGAAATATCGTCAGATTCTATTATGATGTGATTCCAAGCAAAAAATGTCCAATCAACCAATCAAGTTGTGTGGGATGCAATATTCAATGTCATTTTTATTGTTCTTTCTATTGCGACTCTTCCATTAGTTCAAGACCTTTCTTGTCTTCAATACAGACGCACAGTTGGACAGACATTTCATACTGATAGCTCTCAAAGCGTTCTCTGCAAATACAAATCTTCAACACAGTCAAACCACTTTTGTCAACCTGCACTCTCTTCCATTTATTTATTTCATTGCAGCCATACGGAAGAAAATTGGAAAAACGGTTTCTGTTTCTAAACAGCTCTTTTTCATCACTCTTTGCAATCTTCTCAGACTAGATACGCAATACACAGACGTTGAGTGCGCACTAAGTAGTTCCAATAAAATTATTTATCAGAAATAACTTGGTCAATAGAAAATTACAACTATGCAACTGTTTCGAAACAAACTGTAAACTCAAAGACAGACAATTTCTTCGTTATACTGTTGATTCAATCGAATGATGATTTTCCTGTTCGAGTAAAATTCTCTTCAACAGTTAATCATTGAATGCAATAAGTAACATTATTGTTGCGACTAAGAAATACAAACTAGTTGGCTGCAGAAAAACTATTTCAATGATTACGTGCGCACATTGGACACGAAATTGTGCGACCACAGAAACCTTTTGGCAGAACATACTGAAGTCTACTTTACTTTGTGAGTTTTGGGAGGATGTTGATGAGGATGCTCCTGTGGAAGACAAGAATGGAATATTAATTATTTGTGAGAGCGGCCATTTGCCTTCATGTTTTTCACAGTAGACAATAAGTGACTAGACTCTGCACGCAGTACCCAAATGACGAAGCACGTGCAGACTCTTAAATTTAGAAAAGATTTTCTGATCATAATAACGAAAAGAATGTGCGGTTTCTGACGATACGAGGTGCAGATGAGTCTAGCACTTCTGTCTGCCCATAATAATTATTACTACGACTTCTATTTATCCGCACAGTCAAGTTTAGCAGGGACTGTGCTAAGTGTGTCCCGCTCTATCACAATAATAAAGTTACCTTGCCCTGCAGACGTGCCGTGCATTACTAGAAGACGATGCGAACGTGTCTTCAGTGCAAATGAGAATTAGCTCCTTCAAGTCTAAAACAAACGTCTCGTCTACTCTAGCAAAAATCCCAATTACATTACGTAGAACACAATGGATGTTTGCATCTTCTGATAAATACTTGCAGTACATTCAGAAACATGCACACAGCAAATACCTCTCTTTATTCTTTTCTTTACGCTCGCTCTTTTTTGCACGGCTATTCAATATGCTGTGTATAAGTCTATTGTAGTATGAGAGGATGAAATGGTACAAGCAGGCTTTTAAAATTTGCTAGTAATGTTCATCTCATTACTATTTTATTACACAGCATCTCCCTCTCTCTCTACTTGAATTTGAATAATTAGATAATAATATTATTTCAGGTATCACGGTATCATGGCAAGCGTACGTGAGCATTACACTTGCGCTGCGTAAAAATCCAATAGTACCAACTGAAGAGTAACCTTGTCTCTCGTGAAATAAATTGAAGACACAACTTACCTATATCATAAAAGTGTGCTAATGTATGCAAACTTCGCAGTAGAACACCAAACTAAACTTCTAGCCAAAACGAATTTTCGAAACGTTTCTAACGCAGTCATAATTAAAATTGAATGATACAGAAGCAAAGTCTACATGATTAATTATGTCAAATCTCTAAGAAATGAAGTTGCAGGAACGAAATGTTGCATTGAAATAATTCTCTATTAGAAGTTCTATAAAAAAGACATGAAATAGGACAATGCATAATCTGTGGAGGAATCCTGCACACAAATATTTCGTGTGTAATGAAGTATGCTTATAGCACTGAGCATGATAATAACTTGGGGAATTGTATTAGATATTCTGTACAAGGTTTATTAACAAATGTTTTTTCAATAGCGTTACATATTAACTGGAGCAAACTAAAAGCTCGTTTCGTCCAACATTCCAATCATATCACAAAATTGGTGTCGTGTTGTACTGGATGAAAGATTTTGTGGAATGCACATATTTTAGTGCTTTTAGTAGCTACCTTGAAATTAGCAAGTAGATATTATGTTCAAGAGAAAAATTTAATTTTTGTGTCATTCTCTGCCTTCAACACCAATCTGATTAAAAATTGTCGCTGCGTTAAAGACTCGAGTCTGTTGCTGGTGGGGTTTATCATGTTTCTGTACAACGAAAAATATTTATTGAATTGGAATTGTAACCTTCAGATTCTCTATCAGGGTTGCTGTGGATATTCAGGACTAAATCTAAAAAGTGTGTTTGTACTAGAAATTGTGATAAAGTGGAGGGGATGTAGAGAAGTCCTTATAGACAGGAAACCAGCATTAGTAACTCTGAGTGAGTTGTCTACGGCAGATATGTGCCATTACCCTTCAATTAATTGGCTGCATTCATGTTGTGCAACTTTATGTAGGTTCAGGTTCAGGTAGCGTGTCTTAAGACATTATGATCATTATGCTGATAATAATATTGCTTGGGTAGAAAGAACTGCCCCAAACGTTGTACACAAATAGTATACAACTTAATAACATTATTATGACATGTGTACTTATCTCTCCAATTATTTTCCATCAATTACTTTTTTGACTTCAAACTTTTCTTACCATTACATAATTGACCTTTCCTCCTAACCATGAGTCAGCCACACGTCAATATCATTCCTTCCATCTTCACTTGCTAATAATAAACATCATTTTCCTTCTTAGGCTCGTCAATTGAAAAGTATTCAATATTTACTACAATATTTAAAAGAGCAATGTACCGTTTAAATGAACGTAAGCAGGTAAAAATCAATATAGTTTAGCGATAACATGAGTTTCTATGAATGAAGCCCGAATTACGGTGAAATGGATTGTACCTTTGAATTTGAGTAGCGTTTATGATTGGGAGAAAGAACGATGTGGTTTGAAGTAACTGAATGAATTAATAATGAAGAATGGTTATTAGTGGTCATTAATGGCCACTCTTTTCTTTTAATGTAAATATGCTACGCTCTCCATACGTCCATCAGACTGGCTACAAATAATTTCTTGTTCTCGTTATCCTGATAGCTGTAAATCTAAGTAAAGGTAGAAATGAAGGAGTGGAGCGAGTTAATATCTCTTCAATTGATCTTACAAGTTTAATTAGTAATCTGTTACTAAATAAATACATTATTAGTGGAGCTGTCCGTACTACTTTCAAATAGCTATACCTATTCTGTCTACTTCAAACTGCACTGCAAAAATATTCTCAACTAAATAAATCTTACGCGATAAAGCAGAAATAGATTAATAAGCATTTTCCTGTTACAGTAACTAACAGTACCTGCACTAGAGCAATGAAAAATTATAATGTAGTGTAATAGATTATGATAATAATATTACAAACTCAACAACTGTGCTTAAAACTCAACTGCTTAATAAATAGAAGTTTTATTTCCAACCGATTCGGTATATTGTGCAGAAACTTAATTTAGCCATAAAGAGACAGAAATCATTTTACTGTAAAATTGGTACTGTAGAATTTTGTTATAGTATTAGTTTACTTACAAAGTGTCTGTGACGCTTTACAAAATGAGTAAACTGTTTTTCAGTAATATTTATTCTAAGTATATGTGCAATTTACAAGACTTTACTATTTTTTCGTCGATATTTTATGCAGACAGAAATCTTTCTCACTAATTATATGTCGACTCAAGCAAATGCAGATGTTACATTCCTACTTATTAGTAAAATTTTTGTTGTATAGAAATAAAGTAGCGTTGTAATTACTTTTACGGCTATTTTACTACGAAGTAAAAATTTTTTTTTTCAATTAAATAATTAATGAAGATTATAAACTGCGGTTAATTAGCTGTAGATTCTGGTCTTGATTAAGTTCGTTCCTAGAAATGGGAAATGAGATGATTGAATTTATGCTGTGCCCTAATTTCATGCGTAAGGAGTGTGAGTGAGGTATTGTGAAGCATATGGTGGTTGTGCAGGGAAAGGTCTATATATAGCAGTACGCAAAATGTCAATATGTGCTGCACAAAAATATGGGAAAGTATGGGAAAGACAAAAACGTGGCAAGAGCTGCCAATAATTCCATACGTCACAAACGTCATTTAAGACGAAGCTGTGAAAAAGTGGGAATTGAAGAAATAAAAGGCGAGTAAAATTTGTAGGAAACGTGGGCTGAGGGCAGAGAGCAGAAGGAATTTCTTACTTTATGATTCTTTCATTTTCTGCAATGACAAATGCAAAGGTAAATGACATTTGCTATCGACACTACATGCCTACTCCACTCACCGGCTACTTCATCCAATTCTACTAACGCTATTCTTAACATCAATGAATACAACTGAAATTCACATCGGGAATTGTGAGTGCATTATGCAGGTCCTCAGGTTTCTACAGCATTGAATTACTCCGATTTCTACCAAATTACTAATCACAGCTTTGTGTAATATCCCACACCGAAATATTACAAATGTTTTCTTCCAACTATTTAATCCAACTAATTTCTGACTCATTCTTTTTTATTCTCCATGCCTTACTTTGTGCTATTAGATCCCTGCAAACCAACGTACACCAAAGCCAAATAAAAACTTCCAGTCGGTTTCTTGCGTACTTTTTTATGCTGAGCTCTTTGACCGTCTGAATTTAACGTACATTCCATTTTGTACTTTTAGATACTTTCTCAGCTTCATTATACAATCCACTAATCAATACGATGTCACCTTATCCCATTTTCACATGGTAAAATTATGTCTGAATAACATTATGTTATTAGGAAAGAAATAAATGTAAGAAATGGATTAATTGCTTTCATTTCCATCTTTTCGTGTAATTGATTGAGATAATTGGAGTGTAGCGATTGCTTTAATGGTGATTTAATTATGATTGCATATACATTAGAGCGACTGCAAGAGCTGCAGACAAAGGTGGGTTGAAGAGAACAGGAATTGTTTTGAGCGCTGAAGCGGAGCTGATTTCATTCAAAGAATTTCGCATCCGTTATTCTCGTGCGTATCTTTCGCGTAATTGTTATAATTAGCATCGCTGATTAGTGTTATTTCTGATTATGCAACCGAACTGGTCTACCGAAGCCGCCAACCACCTCTCGTCTATCTCACTACAGTTTTCTCTTTTGAGTTTCCTGGGAATAAGATTGGATAAAGGTCAGTTGGCTACAGAGCTGTAGAATTATATCTGCAGTTGAATATTTTAAATACATGCACCAAACCTCCACTGTGAAAGCTAACGATAGCCACAGTCTGCCCATGTTTTCAATTCCTTACTCACAAACAGTGCACGATAATAATATTATTGTTATCACATTGTAAACCCAGATACTTGCTGCTACACAATCTTAAAACTTTGACTCAGCTTTAGACCAATAAACAAATAAATGAGCATTTACATATTTCCATTGTTCTTCAGAAACTTCGTCGTTTTGAATGACATGAATTAAATGTTGGAGTGTTTGTGAGACATTTAAATGTATATTTATATACCTACTTGTATTGCATTATATGCGACTGACGACAACTAAAGAAATCAATATGGATTCAGTGAATTGGTATGTGGAAATTAGAAGTGGAAATATTTGACGGAGTGCGTATTAGGCTGGTTGTGAGTTGTACTGAAAGAATACTGAAAGAATGTTGACATACCTTTTGACTTGGAGTTGTTTTATTGTTGCAGTTGCCGCTACTGCTGGTGCTGGGGAGAGTATTGCATTTTGCAATGCCAGTTTTGCCACTGTTGAGGGGTGTTTTGATGGCACTATTGCTACCGGTGTTATTTTTGCAACCACTGGAGGAAGTTGCCACTTGAGACGCACTTTTGCTCATTTTTGAGGGTTTTTTGGATGATGGAGCGATGTTGTTGTTGTGAAGAGGAGAAGTGAAATAGGGAGCTGCGAGGTTGGTGCAAAGGAAGTAGTATAGAAAATTATAAAAGTCTGGACACGGGTTTATACACTCGCCGATTGCAGCAGAATACCATCCGATCACAAAATCAATATTCCGGGTGTAATTTTGCACAAGCGCTCCACTCTTTCACTTTCAGTCCCCGAGTCTCCGCTAACTCGGCTTTCTTTCTTCCTCGCCGTCTCACTCAGCTCTGCTATCCGCCGTTCCGACTGCCACAACTGAAAGTCCAAGTTCTCGTCTTGTCGCCTTTATCTCAGTCTTACGGGTTGACCGACGCAGCTCAAGATAATGCTACCTTCACCATTCACAAGCTACTTCTGGTATTCTATACCCAATAATCATCACATGAGCAATTCAAGGTAGTCTTATGCATATCAACTTAATTCTAATCTTTTGGAGCGTTGGTGCTTTGCATAGGCATTAAATTCTGACTAAGACAAGCGAAGAAAAGTGATGAGACGCTGCTGCTGAGAGAAATGGCTTTTAGGGATATTTGATGCTCGGAAGATTGTAGGTTGACTATTTGCAGTGGTCTGAGCATTCATCCTCTCCGCGTGGTTGTCTTTTGTCTTGTCCCATTTAATTCTATTGTGTTTTTATGGTGAGTCTTGACTTTGTGTCCGTACAGTCCGTGATTACTTGTCTGCCCTTGTACAACGTGTAGTAGTAGCAGCGCTACATCTTCGCGTATACATCATTATACTCATTATGTTCTACTATAGGAATGATATATGTTGATACTGATGGAAGTGTAATGGGAATAGTGGCATAATATGCTTCAGTGTTACTTTACATTGCCTCAATTACATTTCGTGAAACACAAAAGTTAAGACTGGACTGAGGATAAGTTGAGACAAATTTGCCTGTAATGACTGATATACTTATTAGAAGAATATGGATATGATATGGGCTATGATATGGGATACGATATGGGATATGATATGGGTGTAGCAGTGTAGTACAATAGACATTACATTAACAATAAGTCAAATGCTGTGAAGCCTCCAACGTATGAGCCGCTACTCAGAACATGACACTCTCCGCTGCACTCAATTCTCTTATGGATATTTCCATTTCATTCACTCACTCCTTCTCGTAGCATTGTACTCCTCAAGCCACAGTCAGTGCAGCAATGGCAGAAATGATCACTTCAGCTTTAAGCTCAACACACGAAAACTAAAGCAGATAGTGAAATATGTTTTATATGTCTATAGGGTCTGTAGTATTCTGTGTTCTGTTGGTGGTGGTGGAGTTGGAGTGCATGTGCACAATGTGCAGTATCTGTAGCACGATTATCTCTTACAGTCACCACTACAGGGCTCAGTGCAGTGGCTGTGAGAGAGAACCACGTACGAATGGCTGTGAGAGAGAGATGGAAGAGTTGGCCTAAGTGGAGTGGAGGTTCGTGTGTTGTGAGACAGAGAGTGGTCTGTGTGGTGAACAGACAGATCTAAATTCTGTTCATTTCGTTCCGGTGTGCACATTTGTTTGGAGGACTGCTACTGCTATTTTCTGTGAGTCAGATTATAGAAGCACGAGTAATTTTAATGTTAATGTGCTGACTTCAGTTGGCTGTAGACCTTCTTCGCTTGGCTTACCTTTCCTAAAGTATTACAGATAAACCTCCATTTGACTCTACACGAATCACTCCCATTTTTTCCTTTCGCAGTTTGCGTTCGCCAAAACACGAGTTTCTTCCAAATCGCTCCTCATTCCTCGCTCAAATTCAATTTTGGCCACAATTCAAAATCAGAAATTAATAACAATTCATTTCTATGCACAATCTCAACGAGCTGCATGAAGCATAAGTCTCGAAACAGCCTCAAAATTCATCCGCTTTCTTTCTTTTTCTCAATTTTACGCAGAGGCTCAACTCTTGCACTTATGCATTCATTTTTTGCTCAGCAACCAACAATGTGTCAATAGATGAACATGATTGCAACTACACACTCAGAATCTATTTCGATTATATCAGGCAATCACTATTTCTTAAAGTGGTTAATGTTGAGACTCCCATATTTGATTTATGATGCTTCCTTTTTCATATCTAACCGAATCACAAATATCGAATCACTTCAAGTCACAAGACACAAAAAATAAACAGATTTTGATCACATTTCCATCACTGTATGGGATCCTTCTATATTTGTCTCACCAATCTTTCTTTTAGCAACTCACTCACACCTCACATAAATTCACCGTGCGACATATTCTGGATAATGTGAAACCATTTAACAAAGTCTACAACATGAAATGCCATGAACAACCACAACTCGATAAGCTCTTTGGGATTATCTCTCTAATAACAAAAAGAGTTCTACTCAATTAATTTAGTGCAATATTAATCCCGTCTGCACATTCGTAATTCCAAATAAATCTCGGCTTAAACAGGTGGCCCCGTGCAGTGCAGAATAACCGATCAGTCTATTACAACTAGACCTGCAGTATTAATCTGCACATAATTGCTTAAATGGTGCTCGTTATTCATTTTTGAAAAATGAAGCGAGCTGTGATGAAACAAAAACTGAAATGGAGGAGTGGGAACTGTCACTGCACTTGTGCTACATGCACAAAGGCATTTAAATGTCCCCATAAAATTCCCTGCACGGGAATCTTTTTGTTTCCACCGTCCTTTGAGCAGGAACTCACTGTGAGTTTGTCAACTTCTCTTTGTGTTTCTTGTCAATAGGGAAAAATGAGCGTAGTGTATTTCTGTGTGTAATTTAGATTTTATTTAGTGAGACTGAACAGGCTGGATGTGTCGTGTAGCTGAGACTCCGCAGACAATGACGGGTTTAATGTATTGCAGGCAGGAAGAACGTACAGGTGAGTAGATTTGGACAGATACTTTGGGATGCTGTGTGTGATATTATGCGATATTATGTGATAGCTCACTCGTACACTGTGTACGCCGTGAGGTCCGAGTAAAAACTGACGTGATGTGATGTGAAACGATCGTTTCAGCTCCATGTGCACAGGTAACTCAAGTACACTCAAGTTTAGCATGATGTAGTAGAAGTAAAGTACATGAGACAGAGATGCGTGTTTTGTGTGTGGAGTGGATTGCAGTGCAAGCACAGACAGTGGCTGCAACACATCACAGCTACACCTTCTAGCTGTATAAGCCAGGCGTATTACACCCAACAGGTAACCAACTCAATCCCATCGTGTTGTAATACTCTCAATTTAAACTTAACTGCCTTGGATGCACAAACATATAAAACATATAAAACTTGCTAGGCACACAGAGACAGGCGAATACACAAAGATAACTAACTATAAGCAAAGCATTATCTACAAGTTTATTATTACCTGCAATTGTACTTTTTCAGTCTCTTTAGTCATTTGCATTGTACATGGGTTTATGTTATGTGTAGGCACACACAACACTTGTAGTTATAGAACACAAGTTATATTATGATTATCATTCATTTTACAGAGTAAGCAATGGAGGGGCACACGGCACAGTAAGCGTAATGGAAAATGCAACGAGTACGTGATACTATTTACATAGGGCGAATGGGTTTTATGCTTTCTATAGTAAATAATACATGCATAATAACAATAAAAAGTTTCTAACAAAGCACAGTTTATTCATAACATAAATACAAAAGAGTTGAAACATCTAGGTAGGTTGTGCTAGAACTATTATTATTGTAAACTTACTTTATGCAATTTTAGCGCTCAAGTAGAGAACAGAGTTGAAATTGTAAAACGCAAATAATGATCGTAGTTGGGTATAAACATAATCGTAATAATATTATAGGTCTGTACACATTGTACATGCATAAAGAACGGATTCATTAATATCTTATCTTTTATCGGTTGTACACTTCATAGATATAACGCAGATAGACTTACACGATAGCGCAACTCTACATTGCACACGAACTGTACCTACGCAACTAAACATTACTCTGTGCTACTCGACTGGCAAATGTGTTTGTGGATGTACAAAAGGTTAGAATTCATTGTTATTGTTTAATCAGTCAAACAAATAACGCGTTCCAATTCTGCAGTTTCTGTCAGACATACATTTAAATTCACATGTCTCTGGTCCTGAATGGAATTACTCACAGATGCAATCATATTCGCTACACGTGGGAATCATGTACACATAATGAGAACGCACAAATATTGTAAAAAAATCTGCTGGAGATAAATGTGTAAGTATTTTGGGCTTGTGACGATGGATTGTATTCAGGCTTCTGTGTGTTGCTCACATTTGTAATACGCTTGTAATAAATCATATGAGAATTAATACTGTTAGCATTTGTTAAGCACTACGAACGATCGACAAGCAGAAATGAAGGGTTCCATGATTATCTATCACATACTATTATTATATTATGCTTCTGATGATATGTATATTCATGAGTTCTGGCAATCGCTCCCATTCGGGGAGTCAATGTCACATATCGTAATTAACCAGTAAAGTGTGGCAATCTGATCGTGAAATGGGATTTTTGAAGTGTGCCATCAATACGATGAAATGTGAAGTAATGAACTTTGCGTGCGCAACTGAAGTATTTTTTAACTGATTGTTGTGCTTGTACAGATACAACTGTATAATTATGTACATAGAGAATTAAGAGTATAAGATATATATAATATATGTGTATAAATAATTAATCATTTGTCATTCAAGCGCGATTGTAAATTGCAAATAATGCGGAGAAGAAGGGAAATCCTACACCTGTCTAATAACTAGAGAGCTGCAACATTGCTTGTAGTTTCCTGTCTTCACTATTACAACTATCAATTCATTAATAAGTCTCCATCTACAATCAAATTCTCCACCATTCTCCTTTTGTGTGCATTAGCAACAAGCAGGGAATTTCTGTCGCCGAATCCTAACTGTTAACTTGCACACTTGCACTGATTTGAGAAAATAGCAAAAAGAGAAGAAATTTTAAGTATTTTTCCGTAAAGGAATAGACAGAACTCTAGCGCGAATTACATTCACTTAATCAACTGCCACAATTTTTATTTTGTATAAATGGAAAAGGAGGCTGGGACTTGCACTCTAGCTATTCGTACCACACCATCACATTTTAAACATACTTTAGATAAAATTCCATCAAAAAGTTCAGTTTTAGCACATTGTAAAAATTAACTTTAATTAATGATATTTATGTTAGTCAACTAGTTATAATTAGAACAACATTATAGGATAGATGTGGGTCTTATCATTTCGATTTGTAAATGTGAAAATGGCCTCTGAATAAAATCTAAGAACAATAATAATATAATTATAACAATAATAATAATTTGAAGACATTTTCAAGGTTGTTCTCTGCTGTAGTACGGTAATGGTTTCTCAAAGAATTACCCTAGTACGAGTCCTGTGTTTCTCCTAAATGAAAACTATCGTGAACTGTCAATTTTTTATAAATGGATCCAAAGTATACAATCACACGAATTCTATTGGAATTTCATGTCATGTCGTCAGATAAATTGCAATGCTAATCATTTTATTAGGAAACCAATGCTCATCAAGGTATAACATTTCCAAGATTACGATACGGATGAGATGGCACAATGTGGTGAGCCCATTTCTACAAGAACCTTATCTAACCATTGCAACGGCCCGTGTAAATGAATTTCGATCCAGCAAGGAGTGCTTGTAACATCCTGACGATGATATTCTGCTCCCCAGCCTTTCACGAATGACATCCTGTAGGAAAATAAAATTCATTCATCTCAAAAATTTAAATTACAATAATCAAGATAACAAATTCATAAGGTATTTGATTAAAAAAGTGTTCTTTGAACGAAAGACCTTTGTGCTTTTCAAGGTTACAAGTCTCCACCAATATAATTTTGATTAACTTTCAATCTAAACGTTATCATCAAATATAACTGGAAAAGTAGCTTGTCTCAAAAGAAATGAAACTCGTCAATGGGAGCTGACGAATAAAAATGATATTTTAGAGACTTGCTGGCTTTTAGAATGTGAAATGTGACCTACTCCGCAGGACGCAGTTTACAATGTTGCCATCCATTCAAATATCCCATAAGAAACATTTGACATGTCTTTCTCAGCAATGTAATTATAATTTGCGGTGCCGGAGGACCGACAAAAGTGTCTTTCAATCATTCAAATTATATAAATAGATACAAGTTCCGGAAAGAAAGAAAAGTAGAGACGTTACGTCGGTTACGTAAACTACAGGAAAAGAGTGTCAAGGACACAATTTGCTTTTAAGTTTATATTTTCACTAAAATGATAACTAGAAAGATGGCCCAATTAATTGGCCCACAAATGACACATTTTTCATTTCAGGCGGAAGATTCGGGTTTATGTTATTTATATTCAAGAATTAAGAGCTTACCGAATTGTACACATTTTGGTGAGGTCATACACAGCCTCAAATCCGTGATTTACACACTGTCCCAGAAGAGTTGCAAATTCCCGGTTGTTGAAGATCTTGAGAGAGCAGCTAGGTGGGATTTTGCACACAGTGCTAGGATGAAAACCATGGCTGTGATTACAGTTGCGAGATTGCACGAAAATAGCACTGTCCGAAAGACATTCTGCGTAAACTTCTCCTCCTACATAAGTGAGTCGCACACCTAAAACAATTCACAAGCACAAAATGAGAACTGCAATAAATATACTCGACTGACCTAGCGGCACGGCATGTAAACCGAACGCATTAGGAAAAGAATCAACATATTATTCCATTTTTATCTTTCTCACGGTGACTAATGGCAAGAAAGCCGCAGTCGTCACAGTATGAACTGCCTGCCAACATCCATTGATACATTACATCGCAATAAAGAATACTCAACAACATTTTTCTTCCTGCTCATTGGCGAAGAAGCAATAATATTTTCGTATCATTATAATGCCGTATTAAATAACGCGTTCTTGCATGTTCAGTGCATGCTTTGAGTGCGTCATTTAATTTCTGCAAGATATCAGTTCAAATGTAAAGGAAGAAGTTTAATACCTTTGCCAATGTGTCTTCTTGTGTTTTCAATAGTCGAGTTACGATTGACATTAGACAACTGACCAAGACAGAAACGATCCAAATTATTGCTGGGGTTTGTGAAGCCATCCACGGTCACAGTTGGGCTGTGACAATGATAAACTTCTCCAACGCGGCTGTTGAGCTCGTAGTACGCAATACTTGCCCAGTAGTCCGGCTCCTGAAATGGGACGGCAGATACTTCCGGAGGAATCGTATCCATGTTGGAATCACCCATAGTACCTTGACCATCATCCGAAGGGCTGTAGGCTGGTGGCGGACTCTCTGCAATGGACGTGTTTGTGTATGGACTGTGCGGCTGATTGTGAGAGCTACCAGGACTCGGAATACTAATTGGCGGAGAGGTGGGTGAATTTGTGCTGGCTCCACTGGTACTGAATCCATTGTGTGAGTAAGCAACATTGTGCGGCATAGCAGGCTCTGGGACAGGTGAATATGTGAGAAGACCACCGGGCGGCGGGGCAAATTCACTATGTCTTGGCACAAGAACCGGAGGCAGAACGGCGGGACTTTCCACCCGCTTATAATGGTACGGATTAATGCACACCTCCTTTTGCTTCGCCGAAAATGGAAACTGACAACATTCTAAGGCTTTAAGCTCATGATGAGATTGCAAATCGGGCCATCGCCAGACACGGCAATAGATCACGTGTGGAAGACCTTTGCGATGTGACACCTGCAACACACAATCCAAAACAAATTCTTAAAAACAATCTCTAGTGTCTACGTTCAATGCAAAAAATGCGAACAGGTATTTTACACATAATACCCTTTCATTATTACAGTAAAAAATAAAAAAAAATTCTACTAATTGTGTAATTGCAATTTACTTAATCAAGCAACTTGACCATTAAACATAATTGTAAATCATACTTAAGACCGGTAACCGGATACTTCCGACCGGAATTATTTCCGACCCTACATTATTTCCGACCTACAACACTTCCGACCCAATTATTTCCGACCCGGATTACTTCCGAC